>JACEFZ010010701.1:5000-22500 GCA_014155875.1 Cepaea nemoralis | reverse complement strand
CACATGATCTCTATATTTTAGCCCAGGCTTTGTGCTATGGAGAGGCAATAACTCCATCCCTGGTCTTAACTGGTCTCGGAATCAAAGCGAGAGGCAACTGTTACGGGTTATAAGTCCTTGTCAGTTGGCGTAGACACGCGTTGCCTCTGACGGTGGGAGACACCTATAGGTGTCACTGATCAGCTACCGCCCGCCTCAAGCTGGGCATCCCCCAGCCAATTGGGTGCTGATCCGCCACAGCCTGCCTGCTTCAATGGGTGCTTGGGGCTAGGACAAAATCTGAATCGCAGGCTGTAAAACCAATGCACCAGGTACAAACAAAAATAAAAATAGAAACCTCAAGCTACGGCTTGCAACCTGGAACGTGAGAACCATGTGTCCAGGATTTTCCACTGACTTGACCAATATTGACGATGTGAGAAAAACGGCTGTGATTGATGCCGAACTCAATCGTCTTAACCTTGATATTGATGGCCTGCAGGAGACTCGCCTCGCCGAGGAAGGGTCACTCAGGGAAAACAACTACACCTTTTTCTGGAAGGGTAGAGGGCAGGCAGAAAAAAGGCAACACGGTGTGGGCTTTGCAGTGAAGAATTCGCTACTGGGAATGATTGAAATTCCAGCAGGAGGAAATGAAAGACTATTATCCCTGCGCTTGGCAACCTCATGTGGGTTTGCCACCATTATTACTGCATATGCACCGACACTCGATTCCTCTGATGATGTGAAGGATTTGTTCTATGAGGAGTTAGACTCCGTGATCAAGGCAGTTCCAAAATCTGACTACATTTATATGCTCGGTGATTTCAATGCTCGTGTGGGCAAGGACTCGAGTTCATGGCCAGTGTCCCTTGGAAAATACAACATCGGTCGCACGAATGAAAATGGGCAAAGGCTGCTGGAGCATTGCACCAGTAATGACCTATGTATTACAAACTCTTTTTTTAAAACAAAAGAGATGCATAAGGTCACATGGAAACATCCAAGATCCGGCCATTGGCACCAGCTGGACTTCATCATCACACGGAGACAACATCTGAACCATATATCATTGACTCGTAGTTACCACAGTGCTGACTGTGATACAGATCATTCTTTGGTTGTTGCACTGAGACCAAAGAGAATCTACACAGCTAAACACAAATCTAGCCCCAGGATTAATATTATTAACACTCATGATCCTGAAAAGTGCTTTCAGTTTCAACAGCAACTTGAAGACGCTTTCACTGATACACCAGAAAATTGTACAGTAAATGAAAAGTGGGGTCACATTAAGGAAACTCTTTATAAAACTGCCGTAGGGGTTTACGGCACTGTGGATCATAAGAGGCAGGACTGGTTTGCGGCCAACAGCGAGACTCTGCAGCCCTTGATTGATAAGAAGAAGAAAGCTCTCTTAAGAAACAAGGAAAGACCAACGCGTAACAGTGAGCTAAGGCAAGCTAGGAAGGATGTGCAAAAGGCTGCCAGGCAGTGTGCTAATGATTATTGGATCAAGTTATGTGAGTCCATTCAAATCGCAAGTGATAAGGGAGACATAAGAAGCATGTATGAAGGAATAAAGAAAGCCTGTGGTCCAGTGATCAAAAGAAGTGCACTAGTGAAAACCTTGACTGGAGAAGTCATCACTGATAAGAAACAGCAGATGGACAGATGGGTAGAGCACTATTTGGAGCTTTACTCAAGTGAGACCAAACTAGCGGATGATGCCCTTAACGCCATAGAGGCTCTACCAACTCTTGACCACCTGGACACACTTCCCACCATAACAGAAGTTAAGTGTGCTATAAATGAACTTGCATCTGGCAAGGCTCCAGGTAAGGATGGGATTCCAATAGAGGTTATCAGGAGTGGGCAAGACACACTCACTATACAGATCCACCAGCTAATAGAGCTAAGCTGGCGTGAAGGACAAGTCCCACAGGATTTCAAAGATTCAAGCATCATAACACTGTACAAGAACAAGGGCGATCGGAGCGACTGCAACAACTATAAGGGTATCTCACTTCTGTGTATTGTTGGAAAAGTATTTGCCAGAATTGTTCTGCGCAGACTTCAAGTCCTAGGAGATCAAGTCTACCCCGAATCACAGTGTGGCTTTCGACAGAACCGGTCTACCACTGATATGATATTCACATTGCGACAAATGCAAGAAAAATGCCGTGAACAGAATCAACCACTGTTTATTGCCTTCATCGACCTCACAAAGGCATTTGATTTGGTCAGTCGTGAGGGTCTGTTCAAGGCACTAAAGAAGATTGGCTGCCCACCAACTCTTCTGTCCATTGTGGAATCGTTCCACACAGGCATGAAGGGTATAATCAAGTTTGATGGTGCAACTTCTGAAGAATTTGAAATCAAGAGTGGAGTTAAGCAAGGTTGTGTACTAGCTCCCACCCTCTTTGGAATATACTTTTCACTTCTACTGAAATATGCATTTCGTGATCAGGATGGTGGTATATACATTCACTCACGCTCAGATGGCGGCCTCTACAATGCTCAGAGATTGAAGGCTAAGACCAAAATTAGGAGGGTACTGATCAGAGAGTTGCTTTTTGCAGATGATGCTGCAGTTACGACCCACTCTGAGGAAGAATTGCAATGTCTACTATCTGCATTCTCCAATGCTTGTTCTGAATTTGGTTTAACAATTAGCAAAAAGAAGACACAGATTATGTCACAAGGTGCACATGGGGTACCATCAATCTTTATTGACGACGCCGAACTAGAGATAGTAGACCATTTTACATATCTAGGAACAGTGGTAAATAGCAAATTATCCCTAGATCAGGAAATCAACATCCGGATTGGTAGGGCAGCAACAACAATGAACAGGTTAAGAAAAAGAGTCTGGGAGAACAGGAAGCTTACTGCCAAAACAAAAGTCCTTGTCTATCAAGCCTGTGTCCTTAGTACTCTTCTCTATGGCAGTGAAACCTGGACAACTTACTCACACCAAGAGAACAATTTAAACAGCTTTCATATGCGGTGTCTGCGAAGAATTCTTGGTATTAAGTGGCAAGACAAAATCACAAATACTGAAGTATTGGAAAGATCAGGTTGTGTGACAGTTTATTCCATGCTCAGTCTTCGTAGACTTAGATGGATAGGACATCTTAGGAGGATGGATGATGGTAGAATACCAAAGGACATCTTTTTTGGTGAATTACAGATGGGTAAGAGATCTCAGGGTCGGCCTCTACTACGATACAAAGATGTGTGTAAGCGGGACATGATTGATACAGGCATTGATAATGCACATTGGGAGCAAGTCGCCGCTGAACGTGTTGCATGGAGGGCAAATATCAGAAATGGAATAAAGTCAAAGGAGAAAATTATTGCAGAAAAGTCACACACCAAGCGTTTGAGACGTAAGATGGTGCATGATGGTGGAAATGACCACGTGTTCACATGCACCCACTGTGAACGGACATTTACAGCGCAAATTAGCCTTATCAGTCACACTCGCTACCGCCATAGTTAAAAGTTATTATGCCTTTTTAGAGCACAAACTATCGTCTGTCAAGACAGCAAGGTGCCAATGACGATGATATATATATATATATATATATATATATATATATATATATATATATATATATATATATATATATATATATGTGTGTGTGTGTGTGTGTGTGTGTGTGTGTTTGTGTGTGTGTGTGTGTGTGTGTGTGTGTGTGTGTGTGATATGCGTTGACCTTTGAGGTTACGTTTGTCTAGAACAGTGGTTCTCAACCTTTTTTGACCCGTGCCCCCCTTCACGATATTTTCAGAATGTCATTCCCCTCTTTCGTATTTCCTACCTAAAAATTCCGCCCCGCCCCTACACAGTATACGCAATAATGGAAGCTAAATTTAATAGCACATACTAAAACAAGTCTAGACGTCGACATAAAACATGATGTGTGGGTCTACTTACTTTATAATTTGAATTTTAGAACGGTGTGACGTACATAACCGTAAAGTATGAAGGGAAAGACAATATCAAATAATCGGTTCTTGTATTAACGCGATCTTGAAATAATCTTAATTCCCCCATGGAAACCCTAAAATTCCCCTCTGGCCGGGGGGGGGGGGGGGGGGGAGGGAATTCCCCACCGGTTGAGAACAACTGGTCTAGAAGGTCATCACGACAGTGGAAAAAGCGGTTACTGAAGCAGTGATTCATCATCATCATTTTCCACTGTTGTTGTCAAGCGGCGTGGGGAGGAATAGTTGACATTCGAGCCCCCGATCGCTAGCACTGAAGCATGTCATTTCGTGTGATTATAATGTCTTTGATGGCGTAAATCCATTTTCTTCTCGGGCGTCGCCGATCTCTCGTATCGCTAGTGCAGGTAGTTGATGGTGTTGCATTTTAACGAGATGGCCGAATCATTTGACCTTCTGCCTTTTCAGTAAATGTTACACAAGGTATCGATTCCATCGTCAGTTTGATAACACCATTTCTTACTCCGTCTCGGATACTTAAGTTGGCAAACCTTTTAATGCATCTCATCTCGCAGGTGATGATTTTACCTAAGTGGGATTTGGGTAATGTCGAAGTTTGACATTAGTAACTTAGGGACTGTATAAAATATGTTGCTTATTATCTGTTGTTTTGCGGACATTTGGATGTTTCAGTATGTGTGGTAGTTGATATATAAGCGTACTTGATGTTTTTACATCTGATTGTGATTTCACTGTCTATCCTCTGTGATCTTACTTCCTAGATATTTAAATTCTTTAACTTGCTTCAGAGGTGTACTATTTATCTGTACATTTAGTGGACCCGAAGATCTGCTAAACTGCATTACTACAGTTATGAATGTATTTATATAGCAGTGATTCAATGAGGAATATTGTGTGTCGGGTCCCCGCACACCCCATTGCTATATAAACGTTTATTATCTGTTCAGCGATTGCCTATAATACCTTGTGATGTAGGACAGGGGGCTTGAGACTGAGGAATTCAGGCCGCATGGCTAGTGCAGTCGCTGCGAACTGTGCAGGTTAGAGTGTTCGTTTTGCTCCCGACGAAAAAGAAAATCAACACCTTATCGAGGATAGGAACCCTGGTCTCCCGAAGTAAAACTCTGCATTCTAGACACTCGGCCAGCCACTAACGTTATCAGCGTGCCGTTCTTTTATGGAGAGCACACTGTATTCTACAATACCTATATATGTCCATTAAGCCCATGTTTACCGACAGCTTATTGTTGAGAGCATTTTAACACACTACATGTTGATTGCTGTGTGGCTGAGAGCGGGGCCAACTCGAACATCTCACTATCCGCTGATTTTCTACTTCTGCTGGCTGCTCTGAGACTTCGTTAGGAGGTGTTGCGGTTGGGAATTCTTCATTACAACTGGCTCTCTTTCGTCTGAGAAGATATCGCTTCTGATGTCACAGATGTTGGTTGGGGAATTCATAACGCAATCAATGAAATGCACATAATTCACTTGAATCAAGAGGTCAGTAAAAGATGCTAGCGCTGTTCCTTCGAAGTCGGAGAGTGTCTGCCTGCACGGCGAGGAACCACCAGTCTGCACACCAATAAGCCAGACATGGGACA
Source organism: Cepaea nemoralis (assembly GCA_014155875.1). Lineage (NCBI taxonomy): Eukaryota > Metazoa > Mollusca > Gastropoda > Stylommatophora > Helicidae > Cepaea > Cepaea nemoralis. Next base: position 16,942 of record JACEFZ010010701.1, on the reverse strand, counting down.
ACGGATACTCACGCAAAACTCAGGTCCTGTATGACATCACACTGATGTTGGACAACAGGATGTTTTCATCCGACATACAGGACTTTGCGCTGGAGTTCACAGCCAGCGAACACAAGCAAGCAAGCAAGCTAGCGCTGCATAGAAGACACTGTGAAAACCCCAGGATTGTATAATTAGACTGCCGCTTGTCTAGAACCCTCAGGGCGAACGAAATAGTGGGAGACCTAACAGTGCCAAACAAGAAATAAGTTAGGACCAAACATGGTGCACACTCAAATGAACAAGTATTATCATGTAAAGTTCCATTTTCTAAGCATTGGAATTGCGGGAGATACACGAAACAAAACACATGAACACGACAACCCTAGTATGGAGATGTTTCATCCTTCTGTCCTAATGGTTGGTCACATTTGTCGATATATTTTCCTTCGGCATTGAAATCAGTTAAAGAGAGAGAGAGACCAGTTATATGGGGAGGACATGGAGAGGGCTGCGGTAAATAACACACGTTAGGAAGGCTTGTTATGAAATTTCCCATCCCCACTCATAGTACTTACATTCCCCGGGAAGGTTAACCCGGTCAACAAATGCCCGCAGAAGTCGGATGTGTCGGCCTAACGGCGCAAGAACGCAGCTCTGCTGTAAACAGGCACAACGCAATCACATCCGAAAAAAAAAAAACTCCGGATGAACGAAGAAGAAGAAGAAGAAGTACTTACATTCCAAGTTCCTACTTTCAATGTTGATATTCTGTTGCACTCAGTCGCCTGCTGACGGTCTGGAGTCACCTGGTGCACATGACTACCCCTACCGCGCGAGGCTGCTCCTATGGAGCACCCATTTACGCCGTTTCTCTGATTATCGATAAGATTGCAGTACATGATATTCTTGGCATCTGTAAAGAAGGTAGTTTGCCATTGCTTTCCTTCCTAGCAGTGACCATACTGGTCGATGACTGTAGCCATTGTCTCCTAAAAAAGGAGATCCTCTGATACCGTCGTGAAGCTGGAGACCATAACCTACATCTATCTGTCGGCTGCTCTTCAACCTCATCCACTACCTGCACCCATGGCTTCACGTAACCCTGATCGAGGGGATAAACGGGTACTCCACCTTGCCCAAGGGTATCCCATAGGCTAGTGGAGGGAAGGAGGCACCTTACCTCTCCTTTGATAGGGGATACCCCTACCCCTCCACCACGCCGAGGGATGGAACCGATTTCTGAAATTTTCCTGTGCTGATTGGGAGAATGTTCGGAGCTGCTTGCTTTTGGTCGTCGTCATTTTCGCCATCCATCATCATCACCATCACCATCATCGTCGTCGTTGTTGTCGGACCATCACAGCCATGTCATACAAATAAAATACATCCAGTATACAATCATGAACAGCTAGTTAGTTAGTTAGTTAGTTAGTCGACAGATCATCCTCGTTGCACATCGAACCATTCAGTCCATAAGTCCTCGGATCCCCTCCTCAGCAAATCCCGCAGCGTGTAGCGGCTAGCGACGCCAGTTCTGTGTTGGTTTATCAATCTTCTTTGGCTTCCTGCGTAGTGTTCTTGTTTGGCCACCCCTCTTTTAATTTGCTGCTCTCGCAGTCTGGCCATTGTTGTAGATTCACAGTCATCACTTGGTTCTCGCAAAAGTCTCACTTCTCGTAGAGCATTCAGAATGTCAGCCTGGTCCATGGCGCGTCCGCCCTCCACAGTAGCCTCACCTGCGAGCTTGTCAGCCCGCTCATTTCCTTGTACTCCCGCATGACCTGGCACGAAGATGAAACTAATCTTTGCCAGCCGAGACCGCTTCAGAGGCAGCAACCATTCTCTTCGGATCGACCCCTCCTCTATCCTCTTGATCATGTTCATTGAGTCGCTAAGGAAACAAGCCCTAGTGAATGTCTGTGTCTCGAGCCATGTTATTGCTTTACTTACTGCCATGACTTCCATGGTCAGGCTACTTGTGGTTTCAGTGAACAGCTAATTGTTAAAGAACGTGATGAGGAGGTACGAGGAAAGCCATCACGAGAAGAAGAATCCTGGACGTGAGATAAGCGGTGTCGGAGAATCAGGACAGCAAACCAATAATGCATATATCAGCATCATCATCAACTGCCTTGGCGACTTACTAGCGAGATGATACTTCTCCACCTCTTGCGATCCCCAACGGAATGTATCAGATCGTACGCTGATATGCTTTTACGCTATAACCAATGACTGAAAATAATTGTCTCTCGCTGCAATCCTCTATTTTACTTTCCACAAACATTTCCAGTTGTCAACAATATCTTCTATTAATTTGATCTCTTCTCATTTGATGATTGACTCTGTTTGATGTTTGTGATAGTGTTCTTGTGCCTTAGCCAACATGGAATATGCATTGTTTATGTCTACAACATTCATTTGACAATGTTGTTTTCCTATGTGAATGTATCATGCACTATTGATGAACGAAATATGAGTGACTAGAAGGGCCGAATGTAAGACGGGCCTGCGTGCCTAATTTATTACCCTTTGAAAATAAAGTCCGTTCGTTCGATCGTTCGTTCGTTCTTTCGTTCTTTCGTTCGTTAGCTTCTTTCAAACCATTTGGAATACTCATTTTGCTGTCCAAGGAATTTTCAAGATTCTTCTGTAAAACCACATCACAGTGCAGAGGTAGTATTAATGCTAATATACTATCTTCTTCTGTGGCAACTTGGTGATTAGAAAAAAAGAATACACAATGAACTTCAAGAAATATCTCTCTTCATATAAAAAAAAGACGTGAATAAAAGAAAAAAGAGCAAAGACAAAAAGTTGAAATGTCAAAGTGGTGAAGAACGCCTCGGAATTGGCGTTTGATTCATGCGCTCATCGATTCGCTCGGATGTGAATGGGAATTTTCTAATCGCAGAAGAAACGAGTATTTTCCTGTTTCTTTCTATCGCTTACGTCGCCTGTGTTTCCTTTTATCGCTTTGTTTCTTTCCCTGTGCCGGCAGAGTTATAAATTTCTCAGGCATTTGTTTTCATTGTCATCTCATCCCGCTTTCGTCCTTCACTAATGCATTCTATCAAAGAGGAAGTAACGTTTAGACAAAGTAATGTTCTTGGAGAGACAGGGGGCCGTAGTAGCGTAGTGACTTGACGCTTGCCTTGCGGCCGGGTGCCATGTGTTCTAATCCCCATTGGGTGGATATTTGTAATTGATTCTGACCTATAATTGGTGCCAGGTAATGTCCTGGAAAGTAAAGGTGGTCAGCGTTGTATTCAACACATCGACATTTCAGCACCGATTGATCTATGCCATTGGTTCTCAGCCTGTGGGGAATTCCCACCCAGGGGGGAATTTTAGGGTGTCCAGGAGGGAAAAGGGGGGGGGGGGGGGGGGGGGGAAATTAAGATTATTTCAAGATCGCGTTAATCAATCAATCAATCATGTGCCATGCCGGAAAGCGTGGGCGGTCATGATTCGCCATTTCACTCGATCACCAGAGTCGTGGATCAGCTCACTGTTCCTGTCTCGTCCATGCCATGTGGCCAAGCCATCCAGGTATTTTCCTCTCGGTCTTCCTCTTGGTCTGTTCCCTTCGATCTTGCCAGCTGTCACTAAGTTCTCCAGTCCATTTCTTCTCATAACATGTCCAAAAAATTTTGACTGTCTACGTCTAATTTCTCTAATCAATCTACGATTTTCATTTGTCTCTTGTAGTACTTGGTCATTGGTTTTTCTATCTGTCCATGGTATTCTTTGCATTTTCCTCAGAAACCACATTTCTGCAGCCATCAGATGTTTTTCTGCTTGACTGCACATTGTCCAAGTTTCACATCCATACAAAAGAACAGGCTCTATGTATCCCCTCAACACTCTTTTTCTCGTTTCAATTGACATCATTTTATTGGTCAGAATGTTTTTCATCTTGCTAAAGGCTACTTTCGCAATGGCGATTCTTGTTCTAATCTCTTCAAGGCATCTGCCATCAGATGTTATGACTGTTCCGAGATAATTGAACCAATTCACTCGCGTTAATACAAGAATCGATTACTTGATATTGCTTTTCCTTCCATTCTTTACGGTTCTGTACTTCTCGCTCTTCTGAAATTCGTTTCATTACGTAAGTAGACCCGCAAATCACGCTTTATGTAGACGTCTAGACTTGTTCTTGTATGTGTTATTAAATTTAGCTTCCATTTTTACGTATACTGTGAGGGAATTTATAGGGAGGAAATACGGAGGATGGGGGTGACATTCTGAACATATGGTGAAGGGGTGCATGGGCCAAAAAAGGTTGAAAACCACTGATCTATACAAATATGAAACTAGCACTAAATGTCCAAAAAGCCTCAAGGTTATTTTTAAAACGTATAAATTGTCTGGCAGATTAAGCAGCCGTTTTGATGCTGGCGCTATCACTTATCTAACGCCCTTTCTTACTCTTGCGGTGCCTGGTCAGGGGCAGACGTCGGCGATCACGACTCTCCAATCTTATATCATCCCATATTTGTATAATGTTTGTGCTGCTTGCATTAGTATATGATGACCTGATGTTGAAGCTGTTCAAATTAATATGTCTCTGCCTACCTCTGCTTCTGTTGTCTTGTATGAAACCCCCCCCTCCCCGAAAAAAAAAATGGCCAATTACTCTATTGCACCTGTTCTGTTGATGTCCTTCATAAATTCCACTTGTAATAGTGTTGATGAGATACCCTTGTAACATCAGCAGATCTCAGCACCTCCAGGATTGTTTTCTTCTATGTCCACGCTATTAACAATATTCGTCCCTTATTCCTCCTCATCCGCCACCCTCTTTTGATGGGAGTGCTTCACACCTGGATATGCACATCAAAGTCAGCGTGTCCGACTTCGCCATGCACTTTGTGTGAGGTTTGCTTCATCTTGACAGATTCCATCCAAGCTAACCAGCTCTATCCTCCCGTGGGTAGATTTTCTTTCCTAACAATTTTGCCAGGACCTCGACCTTACGTCCTACTCTTTGCAATTTTCAACTCACGTTTGCATTTTAACGTGCAAAACTTGTTTTTCGCCCTTATCTGAAAAGATTAGGTATCCGATATCACTACTCAAGAGATCAAGAGAGTGTGTGATATCTTTAGATACGTTTGCTCTAGGAAACATTGCCAGCCCTATGATGGAATTCAATCCGTTAACTTATAAACCTGAGACGGTATCGTAACCTCCCAGCCACTGTTTCCTGCTGAAACTCCACATCTCCACTTCCCCTAGCGTGTTCACCATTTTATTACCCGTTGCCCAGCAGTGGCTTCTTCACAGAAGATCCAAGCACATACAAGCGGTCAGTAAGAGTGGGTGCTTGTACTTTCTCGTGAAATAACCGTTTGGTTCGGCAATCCTCATTGTCACCTCGGTGTCACACTGTCCATCACATTGTACCCTGTAATCTGAATATTGTATGTATATAAGTTCTGAGAGAATGAACGCGAGAGAGAGAGAGAGAGAGAGAGAGAGAGAGAGAGAGAGAGAGAACGAAAAAAAGAGAGCGAGAGAGAGTAATATAGAAAAGAGAGCGATAGAGAAAGAGAGAGAGAGAGACAGAGAGAGAGAGAGAGAGAGAGAGAACGAAAAAAAGAGAGCGAGAGAGAGTAATATAGAAAAGAGAGCGATAGAGAAAGAGAGAGAGAGAGAGAGAACAAAAAAAAAGAGAGCGAGAGAGAGTAATATAGAAAAGAGAGCGATAGAGAAAGAGAGAGAGAGAGAGAGAGAGAACAAAAAAAAGAGAGCGAGAGAGAGTAATATAGAAAAAAGAGCGATAGAGAAAGAGAGAGAGAGAGAGAGACAGAGAGAGAGAACGAAAAAAAGAGAGCGAGAGAGAGTAATATAGAAAAGAGAGCGATAGAGAAAGAGAGAGAGAGAGAGAGAGAGATGAGAGAGAGAGAGAGAACGAAAAAAAGCGAGAGAGAGTAATATAGAAAAGAGAGTGATAGAGAAAGAGAGAGAGAGAGAGAGAGAGAGAGAGAGAGAACGAAAAAAGAGAGCGAGAGAGAGTAATATAGAAAAGAGAGCGATAGAGAAAGAGAGAGAGAGAGAGAGAGAGAGAGAGAACGAAAAAAAGAGAGCGAGAGAGAGTAATATAGAAAAGAGAGCGATAGAGAAAGAGAGAGAGAGAGAGAGACAGAGAGAGAGAACGAAAAAAAGAGAGCGAGAGAGAGTAATATAGAAAAGAGAGCGATAGAGAAAGAGAGAGAGAGAGAGAGAGAGAGAGAGAGAGAGAGAACGAAAAAAAGAGAGCGAGAGAGAGTAATATAGAAAAGAGAGCGATAGAGAGAGAGACAGAGAGAGAGATAGAGAACGAAAACAAGAGAGCGAGAGAGAGTAATATAGAAAAGAGAGCGATAGAGAAAGAGAGAGAGAGAGAACGAAAAAAAGAGAGCGAGAGAGAGTAATATAGAAAAGAGAGCGATAGAGAGAGAGAGAGAGAGAGAGAGAGAGAATGAAAAAAAGAGAGAGAGTAATATAGAAAAGAGAGAGATAGAGAAAGAGAGAGAGAGAGAGAGAGAGAACGAAAAAAAGAAAGCGAGAGAGAGTAATATAGAAAAGAGAGCGATAGAGAAAGAGAGAGAGAGAGAGAGAGAGAGAGAGAGAGAGAGAGAGAACGAAAAAAAGAGAGCGAGAGAGAGTAATATAGAAAAGAGAGCGATAGAGAAAGAGAGAGAGAGAGAGAACGAAAAAAAGAGCGAGAGAGAGTAATATAGAAAAGAGAGCGAGAGAGAGAGAGAGAGAGAGAGAGAGAGAAGAGAGCGATAGATAAAGAGAAAGAGAGAGAGAGAGAGGTTGATAGAGAAAGAGAGCGATAGAGAAAGAGAGAAAGAGAGAGAGAGAGATGGTGAGACAGAGAGGGTGGGGGGGGGGGGGGGAGAGTTGGATACAATAATCATTAAAGAGATATAATAGATATAGGGGTGGGGGATAGAGTTCGACGCAAGGGCTTGTCGCTTGCCAAAATAAACGACAGATTTGCCACCTATTTCACCTTACTCGCGGCCTACAAAATGTGATGTCGCTATCATATTATACAGACTTATAGCAGAAAACTGCTTCGGGACAATGTAAAAATTGTTTACATGACCTCAGTCTGAGATACAATAGTAAGAGTGAGCAGATAGAAAGAGAAACAAGGAGGAGATAAAGCGGGACAGACACAGACGTGATAGATACAGTGAGAAATAGGATGAATCAGATAAATACATGTTAGAAATACAGGAGATAAAGTAGGGCAGACATGATAGATACAGTGAGGGCATAGAATGAATCAGACAAATGCATGTTAAAACTACGGGGAAGATACGGTAGAAACAGAGAGACAATAAACTGAGTCAAAAAGTGATTTGATGAGGAACGGTTGGCCGAGTGGATAGAATCAGGGTTCACCTTCTGGATTCTGGTAATGTGTGGATTTTTTTTTCTGTCGGGAGTAAACAGAAAACCCTAACCTGCACAGTTCGCAGTGCAACTGCACTAACCAGGCAGCCTTAATTCCTCAGGCTCAAGACAAAGCACCCCTCCCCCCCCCCTTTTTTTTTACACGGCAAGGTGGTAAAGGCAGTGGATGACAGTATTTAGTTTTTAAATAATCGTGTACTAAATAAAAACAATGAGGAGACAAAATGAGGGAGAAATATTTTATAGAGACAGGAAGGATATACAGTTACGCAGATTTAGGTATGATAGAAACAACGAAGAGATAAAGTTGGAAAAACATAGATATAATAGTAACAGGGAATAGATAAAATAAGACTGACAGATATTCTAGAACCAAGGAGGAGATCAAATGAGACAGAAAGAAATATGAAAGAAAGCCACGTAGTCAGGAAAATTCACGCCTTGCACTACATGCCCAATGTCCGAAATATTCCGGAACTCGGGCCCTCTTCACTTTCAAGTAAATTGTTAAAACGAAGGATGAAAGGAATATCACCATAACGCGGCCATTTTCTGGCCACTATGTACACACTACACACATTCCCGCTGGAAGAATTTCATTTTGCTGTCCTCCTGAATGCAATTATTTCTTTCTTGTCAACAGTTTATTACTACTTTTATAATTTTCTTCCCTCTCAAAATTCATTTTCCCGAGCATTGACAAATTCTCCCCTTGGGGGGAAAAGTCCCAAGCGCAATCCGGCATACGTGTTTGAGGCTCTCGCTGGCGTTTCTCTGCACAGTTTAATCTGTACAATTAGAGTGTGGTGTGTGAGTGTGTGTGTGTGTGTGTGTGTGTGTGTGAGTGAGTGTGTGTGTGTGTGTGTGTGTGTGTGTGTGTGTGTGTACTTGTTTGTTTACTGGTTTGTTAATTTTCGTTGCTGTTGTGAGTTGCTAACATGATTGTATGCAGGACAGAAAAACGTAATTTTTAACCTGTGGATTTTATCGTCAAGTTCCGTCTTTCTTTCTGGGATGATGGCACATTATATTGAAAGTTTTGTTAGATTTGTGAATGTGTTGTGTGAATGTTGTCCATCACATGTGTGTCAAGTGTAAGAGTAAAGGATAGACAAATAGACACACACACACACACACACACACACACACACACACACACACACACACAAAACATACACATGAACACACAAAGATATGCCTACAGTGACACATGCAAAATACAGGACAAATATCAAATTGGGACAAAGCAGAGAAGTACTTATAGAAAAGAAGAAATACATTCTGACCGAGAGAAGAGAGACTGGTAGACAAGAAAGAAACAAAGAGAAATAAAAGACGATAATAAATAGGAAGCGAGAGAAGAGGTAGAGAAACAGACAGACCAATAAGGAGACTAAAGAGGCAAACAGAGAACAAAGAATGAGGAGGCCGGCTGAGAAATTATTGAAACACACAGGGGATAGAATGAGGTAGAAACAGTGAGGGGATACCATGAGACAGAAGGAAAGACGATAGAAATGGACATATTTATGCAGAAGAGATGTGATACAAACAGAGAGGGATAATTTTGTGCAGAGATTAGATAAAAACAGAGAGGAAGTAACATAAGGCAGACAGAAATATGATGGGGGTGGGGAAGAGCAAATAGAATGATTAGATATTATAAAGACAGGCAGGAGATAGCATGAGGTAGACAGTGATAACATAGAAACAGCGAGGAAATAAGAAGGCAGAAAGAAATATGATAGAAATAGGACGGAAGTAACATCACACAGACAACAAACAGATAGAAATTAACATAAGGCAGACATCAAACAGAGAGGCAATAACATAAGGCAGATGGAAACATATATAGAAATAGAGCGGAAATAACAAATGGCAGATGGATATATGATAGAAATTGAGAGAAAGTAATATAAGGCAGATTGAAATATGATAGAAATAGAGAGAAAATAAAATAAGGCAGATGGAAATATGATAGAAATAGAGAGAAAATAAAATAAGGCAGATTGAAATATGATAGAAATAGAGAGAAAATAAAATAAGGCAGATGGAAATATGATAAAAATCCTGAAAAGTCACACCAAATTCTACACATCAAATGTGAACATGCTCGACTTTGGCATGCATCTGTGTAAAGTGTGCTTCCTCTCGACACATTCCACGCGGGGTAAGGTGCTCTATCTACACACGGGTGGGTTTGTCTTTCCTAACAATGACATTCGTGGCCTCCCACTGGCTGGTTTTCTGTTCCATCCACAATCACTAAGGAGGAGGAGGTCAGCGTGGTTGAATGGATAAGAACGCTGGCTCTTAAACATCCGGTGTGCTGATGCCGAGGTAGCGGGTTCAACCCCCACACCCGTCAATTGGATGGAAATGTTGACTTCTCGTCCTTGACTTGGGGACGTCAATTACAAGCACCTTTGATCGCGGAGTGGGTTCCCCTGATTGCGAGGGACACTGGTAATAGTGAAAGCTAATCCACACGCAAAAATCAGCCCAGTGCACTCAAAGCGAGCGAACGAAAAAAAAAGAAAAAAAGAAACTAAAGTAGAAAATCGAGGCTGTTGAACTAAAATGTTAAAGAATGTTGGTTTTACAGGACATCGCTGTCAACACCAGCATCTTTCAGCTGTAAATTGATTTCTTGGCAAGATTACGCTCAGTAGTTTGCCATTGCTTTCTGAGCGGCCGGCTCACATACCCCGTAAGTTACCGATGCGATTCGAACCACTGCTGATTCTCACCGTCATCACGTTACCTACGAGAGTATACGAGATTACGGAGAGAAGTCGCTAACCTCTAAGCCGGCTGTTAAAGAATAAGTTAGTGAAAAACACTGATCAAGGATAAGGTCAACACTGACATCTGACTGCATCTGAGCATCAGTTCAGTTCAGTTCAGCTATGACGAATGGCCCCGTTCAAACTTCGACTACATCGATTTGGTTGTATTTGGGGCCTTTATATTGTATCTCGCTCTTCTTTCCAATATGATGCTGCTTATTTCTGCTTCCTTGAAAAAGTTGAGCATCTGAGCATCGATGAAAGCGGCTCTTAAATAGCACCATATCTAGGGAGACAGAAACAGAACCAGATTGTGACTGGGACCAATAGTAAGGGAGCTCTTCCCTGGCTGTTGAAGATAAGGAGGGATGGAATATGTGAATGTCCCGAGTTATGTAATGTCGGTTCTTGACTCAACGCAACTCAACTCAGTTCTTTCTTTCTTTCTTTCTTTCTTTCTTTCTTTCTTTCTTTCTTTCTTTCTTTCTTTCTTTCTTTCTTTCTCTCTCTCACTCTCTCTCTCTCTCTCTCTCTCTCTCTCTCTCTCTCTCTCTCTCTCTCTCGAGGTCATAAGCGTATTTGTGTAGTTAAATTGTCTTTCTTAAGTACTTGTTGCCGGTCTCTCTGGCTGTGGGGTTACAACACTTTCTCTCTGTAATCCCGTTTATCACGCAGAGTCTCGTAGCGGAGCGAGAGCTGAGGCGGTTCGACCCCCGCTTGCGGGATACTGAGCCGGCCGCTCAGAAAGCAATGGCAAACTACTGAGCGTAATCTTGCCAAGAGATCAACATACAGCTGAAAGATGCTGGTGTTGACAGCTAAGTCCTGTAAAAAGGATATGCTAAAAAAAAAAAAAACAATTACTTGTTATGGCGGCGGAGAAATACATGTGAGAACTTCCTCAACAAAACGAGATGTTGTTTGTCCATCAAGAATGATGATGACCATTCATTTCATCCAGTCGGGTTGAAAGTATGGAGCCGTGAGTTCCTAGATGGCTGATAAGGCCTATTTTGGCTCGAATTGTTCTTTGACAATGTGGACAAAGAATGTTTGACGTTTCTGGAGGAGAATTTTCTGCAGTGGTTTTTCACAAAGCGGGATATTCTGTGTATGAATGGTTGGATGACGCAACACAATAATGTAATTCAAAGTTCGTTACAGAAACAAAGAAAGAAGGAAAGAACGAAAGAAAAGAAAGAAAGAAAGAAAGAAAGAAAGAAAGAAAGAAAGAAAGAAAGAAAGAAAGAAAGAAAGAAATGCACATTTTTTAACGTGAAATATGATCGCACAAGAAAAGATAACCGTATTACAGATTATTTCCTTCTCTCAGAGTTATTACCCGTGTCCCGAAAGAAAGGAATGATGTCAGAAGCATATACACACTCACACACACCAACAACCAACCGGTTGAGAAGAACTACTTGTGCATTACCTTATCCACGGGTTATTTTCCCTCCTTTATGAAGTCTGTGTAAACGATAAACGCTTGAATCGCGCTGAAGGAGAATAAACTATCTAGTTTAATGCATATTTCTTGTACCCAGGAGGTGAGCTGTTTTGTTTCGTGACCTTAATGCTGGAGATTGTTCTTGCACTTGTTCATGTTGTTTTGGACTTTTTCTTGTTGTTCCCCCAACCCCTGGTCTCCACTCTCCTCTGTCCTTGAAACGAAAGCCGAAACAAAGGTCAGAATTTCTGGTTTATGTGATTAATGCTTTACACATTTACGGTCTATTTAATTCCTTTCTGCTC
>JACEFZ010010701.1:0-2500 GCA_014155875.1 Cepaea nemoralis | reverse complement strand
TGGCTCAGGCGGAGGATACAATCAGACAGGTGTGCATCTTGGAGAACATTAGGCGAGGAGAGGTCAGAGTGCCAGCGGAGCAGTCAGACTTGTGCAGGGTTATAATCACATTAAGCCGGGAGTGCAGGGAGTTGCCAGCAGAGGCCACGGAAGTGGAAATCCAGCAACTAATTCAGGACAATGCTCACTCGAGTGATGTAATTATCTACACAGATGGTTCGGTGTCAAGAGGTGAGAGAAGTGGCTGGGGGTTCATAGCCAAAGCTAATGGTCAATGTTTGGGGCAGGAGAGCCTGGTATATGATACCACAACATCCAGCTTAAGAATGGAGGTGGAGGCAGTCACTGCGGCTCTCCGCTGGATGGAGAATACGACACACACACACACACATCGTGATTGTAACTGACTCAGAAAGCATGCTGACGAGGGTGAGGACGGGCAGACTTCGTGCGGAGTGACTTGCTTCGCTTCGGAGGTCATGGGTGACAAGCATCGCCTGGATCTTTTCTCCGGGGCATGCCAGTGGGCTGGGAAATGAACAGGCGGACAGATTGGCTGGCTCTGCAGAACTTGGTGGAGTATTGATACATGACAAGGCAGACGTGGTTGCGGCCTTGTGGGAGCACGTGCACACCTCGGAGGAGCAAATGGATTACCATGGTCTGGCAAGAATGAGACAACGAGGAGTGACGAAGGGATCTGGCCGACGCTCAACGCTCAGAGGAAAGGCGAGACGGACTTATAATCAGATTGCTACTGGTACTATTAGTGTTGGAACTCTTCGCTGGCTGCTGAGGATGGGGACGGAGCACTTATGGGAATGCCCCGAATGCTGTGGTGTCGATTCCTAAATCAATCAATCAATCAATCATTTGTTAGAACGCATACAATGTGATCAGCTCCAAGAAGCAAGAAATAGCCAGTGTAACATCCAAGTAACTTGAACAATTCGTATGCATTACCGGTATTGTAATTTGAATCTCATTATTTCACATCGACTTATAAATGTTAGTTCCGCCCCATGCCAGCACACAGATTACCAGAACTGATGATTAGAAATGCTGGGATAAATATTAACTATATAATTTACTTAATCTGGACTTGTGGAAGATCAACTATTTTAGTCACACTAAGTGGAATTTAGTAAATTTATGAGCATCTTTTGAGCTAACTCAACTGGCGTATGATATACAAATATCACCGACATCTTGCCGTCTGGACAGAAGATAGATTGATACATTGTGATTCTAACAAAGCATAATATCTACAACCCATGGCGATAGTGAATATTATACCTCTCCATATCGCAACGCCTGAGCTGAATTGTAGTCCATGTGTTGTCCATACAGCATAATCCCTCTCTCAAAATACCAAGTTTACCCCAGAGGAATGGTAACACCAATACACCTGGAACAAGACAAGCTGCAGAAGCTGCCGGATCGCAAAGCAATGCTCTAACTGTCCGCCTATCGGAGCTTCGATCCTAGACCAGTTGCCAACCAAGGCTTGGGGCCTGTTCTGCCCTGCCATGACATTTAATCCCTAGGTTGCATTTCCGCGCACCAGGACAAGGCTTCTACCCCCCCCCCCTTTTTTTCCCCCAATACATTCTTCCGCCCGAAGCCATTGGCACAATGTGGGGTATCGGGTCTGGTGAGCGCCGCCCAACATTCGGCGCAAACAGAAAGCAAGTAGTACCGTCTGCTGTCATACGGTACCTCAGTAATATCTGACTAAGACCTGACACGGTATCCAGATAGTCACAATGTAAAATGTTGAAGACCCCATTCCCATGTCATGTGATACTTCAGTGATATTTTGCTAGGTGCATATATATATAGGTGGGTGGAGGATCAGTGGGTGTGTGGCTGCATGTATGTTCGCCTGGTTCTGTGTGAGTGCGTGGAGGTATGTGTGGGTGGGTGGGGGAGGTTTGGTGGGTGGGGAATGTGTTGGTGGCTGCGGGATATGAGGGTGGATGGGGGGTGTGTCTCACAACATTGCAATATGCACTGTTTATGTTTACAACTTTCATTTGATAATTTTTTTTTTTCATGTGTGTCGTGAAAACCCCTGTAGAAAGACCATCAGATGAAACAAAAAGACAGTTGATTCCCCAAACTGCATTGTTTTCTACGATGGGCGGGAGTTGAAACAGCACCGCCGTCATTTAGAATTCTTGGGGGTAAAAGAAAATTTTTGTCAAAGTTTTTTGTGCCGACCAGGCGGATCAAAGAGAGACGGGAGGTGTTGTTTAGAGAAAATGGGAAAAATACTCTTGTTGCATTGATTAAACAAAGGGGGAGACAGCTTATTTTCTGGGAAAAAAAATATTGCCCCTGGAACATCTGATGTATTTACTTCAAAAAAAATTCACTGGAAAAACTCCCGGCTCCTTTTACAAAAACAAGACTTGTGTACAGTAGTGGGATACAAGAACGTTGACTTGAGCGACGTTTTTTCTGTACCGCTGTTGGAAAATTTGGAGGCATCTAATGG
>JACEFZ010010700.1:0-74152 GCA_014155875.1 Cepaea nemoralis | reverse complement strand
TTTTAAAGTTTGCCCAAAAGAAATGGGTTTACTTTTTTTTTAAAAAATCCTTTTTTCCATCCAACGCAATTATTATTTACCTCTTTGTATCCAAAGCAATTGTTACATTAAATCGTTCTTTAGAAAGCAATTTTTACGTTAGTTTGTTCTATCCATAACAGTTGTTACGTAAACTCGTTCTATCCAAAGCAATTATTACTTTCACCCGTTCTGCACAAAACGATTTGTTGCTTTAACTCATTCTATCCAAATCAAACGACACATTAATTCGTTCTGTAGAGAACAATTGTTACTTTAGTTTGTTCTATCCAGAACAATTGTAACTTTTACAGTTCCAGTACAGAACAATTGTTACTTTAACTCGTTCTATCCAAATCAATTGTTACTTTAACTCGTTCTATCCAGAACAATTATTATTTTAACTCGTTCTATCCAGAACAATTATTACTTTAACCCATTCTATCCAGAACAATTATTACTTTAACTCGTTCTATCCAGAACAATTGTTACTTTAACTCGTTCTATCCAGAACAATTGTTACTTTAACCAGTCTACAACGGGTTGGCGCGATCTGGCTAGGCGTCCATGCTTTCTCTTGAGATGAAAGACAGCAGAAGACAAAACAGAATTACCATTATACTAAAAGTAGCAACACATAGCAGGCACTGTCTTGGGGGAGGGGGAGAGGGGTTGTGAAGTATTAGGCTACAATATTGGTGGGCTGGTCAGTCTCTTCCTCGCCGCTGTATCTTCCCAGACAATTCCCACACAATTTCCAGACAATGTCCACACAATTCCCACACAATTCTGAAAGTTGTCCGCACCCGTGTTTTTACAAGGCTGGGTCGATCCCAGAATCGTACTAATCCTGCCTCTGTTGGGACCTGAAACCGAACTGTGTTGAGTTGAGTTGGGTTGTGTTGAGTTGAGATAATTTGGGGTGAGCTGTGCTTTGTTGAGTTGTGTTGTGTTGAGTTAAGTGGAGTTGAGTTGAGTTGAATTGTGTTGAGTTGTGTTGTGTTGAGTTGAGCTGTTTTGAAATGTTTTATATTGAGTTGAAATGAATTGAATATTGAAGATATGGAAGGAATCAACATTGGGGGACGATGCATCAATAACATTAGATATGCAGATGATACAGTCTTGATTGCAGACAATGAACAGGACCTGCAAAATTTAGTAGATGCGATTGTTACACACAGTGAACAACTAGGGTTAGAATTAAATTGTAAAAAGACACAGATTATGGTCGTCACTAGGAAGGACGAAATACCACAATGTAATATACAAGTAAATGGGAATATTCTTCAACAAGTGAGCAGGTACAATTATCTCGGAACAGTAATAACATCTGATGGGAGATGCCTTGAAGAGATTAGAACAAGAATCACCATGGCAAAAGTAGCCTTTAGCAAGATGAAAAACATATTGACCAATAAAAAGATGTCAATTGAAACGAGAAAAAGAGTGTTGAGATGCTACATTGAACCTGTACTTTTGTATGGATGTGAAGCGTGGACAATGAGCAGTCAGGCTGAAAAACATCTGATGGCTGTAGAGATGTGGTTTCTGAGGAAAATGCAAAGAATACCATGGACAGCCAGAAAGACCAATGAACAAGTCCTTCAAGAAACAAATGAAGATCGTAAATTGATTAGAGAAATTAGACGTAGACAGTCAAAATTTTTTGGGCATGTTATGAGAAGAAATGGATTGGAGAATTTGGTGACAACTGGTAAGATCGAGGGGAACAGACCAAGGGGAAGACCTAGAAGCAAGTACCTGGATGGCTTGGCCTTGTGGCATGGTCGAGACAGAAACACGGAGCTGATCCACGACTCTGGTGATCGAGTGAGATGGCAGAACATGACCGCCCACGCTTACCGGCATGGCACATGATGGATGGATGGAAATGAATTAGGTTGAGTTGAGTTGAGTTGTGTTAAGTTAAGTTGTGTTAAGTTGAGTTGTGTTGGGTTCAGTTGAGTTGAGTTGAATTGGGTTAAGTTGAGTTGTGTTTAGTTGACTTGAGTTGTGCTGACTTGAGTTGTGTTGTGTTGAGTTGAATTAAGTTGAGCTGAGTCAAGAACCGATATGAAAGCACCCAAGACATTCCCATACGTGCTCCGTTCCCATCATCAACAGCCAGCAAAGAGTTCCAATACTAATGGGACCAATAGCAGTTTGATTATGTGTCCGTTTCCTCTGACTCCTGAGTCCTGAGTGTCGGCCAGAGCCTCTGGTCACACCTTGCAGCGCTATTCTCTCCCAGTCGTGATGATGTATCTGTTTTTCTGCACTGTACACACGATTTAAAAGAGCCCCGACCGTATATGTCTTATCATGCACCAGCACCCCACCAAGTGGTACAGACCCAGCCAAGCTGTCCGCCTGCTCGTTTCCCATCACACCAGCATGTCCTGGGGAAACAATCCAACAGTTGTTCTGTATTTTTGATTGTTGAATGGAGGCCTGCCACTCTGCTTGAGGCGAGTCTGTCTTGGCATTTCTCATCATACTTTGTTACCGAACTATGTTTAGAAAGGTAAACGCACTAAATAACTACTATGTCACCGCAGGTTCTAAGAATTTATTACAACAACAAAATTCCCTATACAACGGAGTATATAGATAAAGTAAAATATTTCTAAATATAATCTGTCCATGGTTTACATGGTCGGCCTATTCTTCTGGTTCCATTTTGTCTGTACATCATTGCTTGTTGTGGTATACTCTCATTTAGCAGCCTTGTTATGTGGCGGGACTATTTCACTTCCTGTTTCTAGTGAAATCTAGCGCCATTCTCTCTCTCCAACCCCCCCCCCCCCCCCACTTTAGTCCTGATTTCATCATTTCAAATGTTCTCTCTTCTTAACACATTGAGTATTCCTCTTTTCTCTTTTTCTGTCACTGTTCAGGTTTCGAACTGGTAGCGTAGAGTTTGTAAAAAGATGGTGTTGTGGAGTGCCTTTTTAATGTCTACTGATACATGTTTGTTCTGTAGTGTTGTTGCCATTTGTCCATTTGTATTGTTAATAAAATAAAAACAGAAAACAGATGTGCTGTGCAAGCGTATACCTTCGAGTCAACGTCGACACACAACATGCACTGCACCCTGCGATTGGGAGTCAGAAGGATGGTAGGTTCATCTTGGCAGCAAAGGAAGTAAATTTCAAGTAACTCAGAAGTCGGAGTGGGTTCGCCTGATGGCGAGAGACACTGTTCATAGGGAAAGCTAATCCACACGTAAAATTCAGCTCAGCGCTACTGTATCTTGTATGTACTACGCTTGAGTTCAAAGCGAGAGAGCACAAAAAATCAAAAGAAAGCACAGATCAAATCAAAATGAGTCACAGAACTGAACAAACACATAGAAATCAATTAACAAAAATCATGTTAGACATCAAACACCCCAAATATAACTCACTCAAACAAGCACAAAAATCCACGAAGCAATCCCTCCAGATTGAAAATACTCATGTTTATTTAAGCAAGCATAAATACATTATAATGTCTTATAAAAGACAACTTATCACAAACATCAGAAAGAGGCAGTCAACGTATTTGAGCACGTTACTCTTCGCTGGCTGTTGAACGAGGTGACGGAGAGCGTATGGGAATGTCATGAGTGCAGTGATGTCAGTTCTTCGCTCAACTCAACTCAACTCAACTCAACTCAACTCAACTGGCCACGTTATGAGAAGACAAACAATGGAGCGTTTTGTGACAACCGGAAATATTTTTTAGAAAGGGAGATAGAGGAAGACAGCGTGAGAAGATTCTTGACAGTCTTGTGTCATGGCACGAAAGGGAGTCGACACACGAGTATATCCATGCCGTCGGAGATCGTAGTTTGTGGAGAAGCATGATCGCCCACGCCAGCCGGCAAGGCACTGGATGATGACGACGAGGATGTATTGGAGACAGGTAACACACTGAGCGCGTGAGACGTAACATGGCGTGTGATGGTGAAAATTCCCATGCGTTTCCATCCATCCATTGTGGACTAACATATGCAGCGCGAATTGTCTGATCAGTCACATTCGCTTCAGTCATGGGTTGGTTGTAGTTTTTATGCCTTTTTAAAGCACAATGTAACAAACTATCGTCTGTCAAGACAGCAAGGTGCCAATGATATATATACATATAGTAATAACATTATTAATACTATTTTGAGAGAGGCATGGTCAGCATGGCCGAAAGGCTTAAGTCGCCAGCGCCTAAAATGTCCGAGTGCTGATGGCAAGGTAGCGGCTTTATTCCACACACAGATCAGTTGAACTTGCAAGCTGACTTCTCCTTCAGCAAGCAATAGCAAACTACTAAACGTAAATTTACTTGGAAAATCAATCTGATCGCAACCACCTGCAAAGGACGAGCACCATTGTAATATGTATAGATAAGTAAAGTAAACAACCAACCGTTGACCGCGCCTTAAGATTAATCTCAAAACTGAGAGGGAAAACCAGGAGAACTTTCAATCACATAGCAGTGGGAACGATTAGTAGTATGGCTCCTCGCTGGCTGTTGAACGAGGGGATGGAGCGCGTATGGGAATGTCCTGAGTACAGTGATGTCGGTTCTTAGCTCAGCTCAACTCAACTCAAATTATTTGCATATCCTTTACAGGACGTAGCAGTCAACTTCAGCATGTATTTATTTATTTATTTTTGGTTGTTTGTGATTTCTGGGCAAGTTTACCTTCAGTAGTTTACCATCGCTTTCTGAAGCAATCGGAACAACATACCTTTGTATGGAAACCAACGCAAGGCCGTCTGCTGCCAAATCGCCCACACCTGTGTTTCGAACGCGGTATGCGGGATTACAAACTGCATTCGTAACGTATTTGCCACAGAGCCTTAAGGTATATTGAACATATGGTGCCAGCGTCATATCTGTTACAGATGGTGTGGTACATATCACGTCCGGTGGCCTTTACTTCCCATCACATTTCTTAGTACCTATATTAAGCCGTGCCCAGCTGGCAGCCGAACTCCATTTCAAACATCCGCTCCGATGTAGACTCGTAACCATGACTTCCGGGCCGGCCGACGAGCTTCTAGCCGCCATCCTATACCCAAAACAGTGGGTGTGGTTATGTGGGGTTTCAGTGCTTGCACCCAGGGTGCTAACATTTCAGTACCTCTCATAACATGAAGCAAGGGGACCTATGGTTTACTTGTGTGCATTTTCTTTGTCTTCCCGAAACTGTTGTTGCTATTGCAGTTCTAATTTCCATGGCATTATTCGCTGGTCCTACGGTCTAAATATGAAAATAATTTATGCCTTTGACGTATACTTAGTTATTCTATGCTTAGGGCCATGGATCGGGCTGATATACTGAATGCTCTACGAGAAGTCAAACTTTTGCGAGAACCAAGTGATGACTGTGAATCTACATCCATGGTCAGACTGCAAGACAAGCAGGTTAAGAGGTGTGGCTAAAAAAAAAAAAAAAGCACTATGCAGGAAACCAAAGAAGATTAATAAGTCAATACAGAACTGGTGTCGTGAGCCGCTACACGCTGTGGGATTTACTGATCCGAGCACTTATGAACTGAATGGTTTCATGTGCAATGAGGATGATCTGTCGACTAACTTACTATTCTATGCTTAGAGGCATCAACGTTCCCGACGTTCGCTACTAGAGAAAAAGACCGACCACCTATTCACGCGCCCACAAAATGTGATAGTCCTCCGGCCCACAAAATGTGATAGTCCTCAGGCCCACAAAATGTGATAGTCCTCCAGTCCACAAAATGATGATCCTCCGGCCCACAAAATGTGATAGCCCTAACACATCGCATACCTGCCGCACGTTTCTGCTTCAGGACTTTATATATCAGCATCACCATCACGTGCCATACCGATAAGTGTGGGCGGTCATGTTTTGCCATCTCACATGATCACCAGAGTCGTTGAACAGCTTCGTGTTCTTGTATCGACCATACCACGTGGCCAAACCATCCAGATATTTACGTCTGTGCCTTTCTTTGTTTTCCCCCTCAATTTTGCCGGTTGTCACCAAGTTCTCCAGTTTATTTCTTTTCATAACGCTCGCACAAAAAAAAAAAAAAAATCGTTAATGCATACGTCTAATTTCTGTTAATTGGTTTAGGTTTTTTGTTTAATCTGCTTGTAGTACGCAGACGTAATGTGTCAGGTCTTAGTCAGATATGACTGAGCTACCGTATAACAGTAGACGGTACTACCTGGTTTCTGTTAGCGCCGAACGTTGGGCGGCGCTTACCAAACCCGACACCCCCACATTGTGCCAACGGCTTCGGGTGGAAGAGCGCAATTGGGAGGGTACAAGCCTTACCCTGGTGCGAGGAAATGCAAGCTAAAGACAAAATTGTCATGGCAGGGCAGACCAGGCCCTAAGCCTTGGTTGGCGGCTGGTCTAGGATCGAAGCTCTGACAGGCGGACAGTTAGAGCATTGCTTTGCTGATCCGGCAGCTTCTGCAGCTTGTCCTGTTCCAGATGTAGGGGTGTTACCTTTCCTCTGGAGTGAACTAGGCAGGCCGAGAGAGGGATCATGCTGCATGGGCAACACATGATCTCTATATTTTAGCCCAGGCTTTGTGCTATGGAGAGGCAATAACTCCATCCCTGGTCTTAAGATTGGCTGCCCACCAACTCTTCTGTCCATTGTGGAATCTTCCACACAGGCATGAAGGGTTTAATCAAGTTTGATGGTGCAACTTCTGAAGAATTTGAAATCAAGAGTGGAGTTAAGCAAGGTTGTGTACTAGCTCCCACCCTCTTTGGAATATACTTTTCACTTCTACTGAAATATGCCTTTCGTGATCAGGATGGTGGTAAATACATTCACTCACGCTCAGATGGCGGCCTTTACAATGCTCAGAGATTGAAGGCTAAGACCAAAATTAGGAGGGTACTAATCAGAGAGTTGCTTTTTGCAGATGATGCTGCAGTTACGACCCACTCTGAGGAAGAATTGCAATGTCTACTATCTGCATTCTCCAATGCTTGTTCTGAGTTTGGTTTAACAATTAGCAAAAAGAAGACACAGATTATGTCACAAGGTGCACATGGGGTACCATCAATCTTTATTGACGACGCCGAACTAGAGATAGTAGACCATTTTACATATCTAGGATCAGTGGTAAATAGCAAATTATCCCTAGATCAGGAAATCAACATCCGGATTGGTAAGGCAGCAACAACAATGAACAGGTTAAGAAAAAGAGTCTGGGAGAACAGGAAGCTTACTGCCAAAACAAAAGTCCTTGTCTATCAAGCCTGTGTCCTTAGTACTCTTCTCTATGGCAGTGAAGCCTGTACAACTTACTCACACCAAGAGAAAAATTTAAACAGCTTTCATATGCGGTGTCTGCGAAGAATTCTTGGTATTAAGTGGCAAGACAAAATCACAAATACTGAAGTATTGGAAAGATCAGGTTGTGTGACAGTTTATTCCATGCTCAGTCTTCGTAGACTTAGATGGATAGGACATCTTAGGAGGATGGATGATGGTAGAATACCAAAGGACATCTTTTTTGGTGAATTACAGATGGGTAAGAGATCACAGGGTCGGCCTCTACTACGATACAAAGATGTGTGTAAGCGGGACATGATTGATACAGGCATTGATAATGCACATTGGGAGCAAGTCGCCGCTGAACGTGTTGCATGGAGGGCAAACATCAGAAATGGAATAAAGACAAAGGAGAAAATTATTGCAGATAAGTCACACACCAAGCGTTTGAGACGTAAGATGGTGCATGATGGTGGAAATGACCACGTGTTCACATGCACCCACTGTGAACGGACATTTACAGCGCAAATTGGCCTTATCAGTCACACTCGCTACCGCCATACGTAAAAGTTATGCCTTTTTAAAGCACAAACTATCGTCTGTCAAGACGGCAAGGTGCCAATGAGTTGATGAGTACGCAGAGGTGTTTCCAAGGCACCAGGGCCGGGTTATATACTAGCCAAGACCTATTGACGCGTCCTCGTCGAGCGTCCTGGGCAACAGGTCCCTTCGGGGTCCTGGCTAAAGTCAGTAGGATCGTCGATTCCTCCGAAGTCGGAGAGTGTCTGCCTGTACGGCGAGGAACCACCAGTCTGCACACCAATAAGCCAGACATGGGACAACGGATACTCACGCAAACTTCAGGTCCTGTATGACATCACACTGATGTTGGACAACAGGATGCCTTCATCCGACATACAGGACTTCGCGTTGGAGCTCAAGCCAACGAACACAAGCAAGCAAGCAAGCAATCTGCTTCTCGTAGGACTTGCTCAGCTAGGTTTTCTGTCTGTCCATGACATTCCTGCATTTTCCTCAGAAACCCTGACCATTAGATGTTTTTCAGCTTGTCTGCTCATTGCCCTACATCTCACATCCATACACAAGTAAAGGTTCTATGTAGCACTCCAACACTC
The DNA here is from genome assembly GCA_014155875.1 of Cepaea nemoralis. Lineage (NCBI taxonomy): Eukaryota > Metazoa > Mollusca > Gastropoda > Stylommatophora > Helicidae > Cepaea > Cepaea nemoralis. The sequence goes on along the minus strand of JACEFZ010010700.1, from coordinate 65,733 downwards.
TTTGTCTCGCTGCAATTAACATATCTTTTATTAGTCAGTCAGTTTTCCATCTTGCCAAAAGCTACCTGTGCCAAAGGAGTGAGACAAGAAAAATAAAGCTGCACACCTCCCATGCTGGCGCAAAAGGCAACCAATCTCTCATCATAGAAACAAAGCAACAACAACAACAACAACCAGCCAACACCTAACCATGAACTGGCCAACAAGGAGTTTGACAGGCGTGGCTGTGACACTATACTCTACTGTCAGTCTCGATAGCAAAAGAAGAACCAAACAACAAAATGACAATGGAAGAAGCTGCAAGAGACAGCCAAAGATAGGGCTGCTCGGCGTGAGCTGGCTCAGGGCTTAGTCCCTGTGGGAAATAAACGGCAAAAGGCATTTACTGTGACCCCAAAGTTAATTCCTTCAACAGCGTTTTCGTTGTCCTTACAAACACACGCGCGCGCGCACGCACACACAAACACACAAAAACACACACACACACGTACATACACACATACATCCACATACGGGTGCGCACACGCATGTATTGTGGCAATTAACGAGGCAGTTTTTCTCTTTAATTCCCACAGCGTGTAACAGCTTTGAATAGATCCACAGCTCATCTTATCTCCACCTAATTGCTTTATAAAGACGCGTTCCTTGGCACGATTCTGTGTCGGGAGTCATTCTCCCGAATACAGTCGCCGGCAAGCGACGATGACACAAACAAAAGACAACCTCCACTGCTAACCGTAAATAATACACAGACTAAAGACAACATGGACTGATAACAGTCAAGAAAGCACAGACAACGACATTGACACACTTATACGAAAGGTGAAGGTAGCGAACAGCAGAAGAACTTCACTAGGGACGCTTTCATCATAGCACCTTGACAACCGACAGATGGGATTGTGGGATAGATGAAGAAGATAAAACTATAGTTAACAACATATAGTAACGATTCTGGTCAATGAAAGGCGGGCGGGGTTGGTGATGTGCTGGTCGCTTGCTCACGAAGTCGTGAAGAAGAAGATAAAAATGTGTTAGTTTTGACTATTGTTGTTTAGTTCGGAGTCATAAACCATGAATTCGAAAATTGAAGAGAGAATTAACACCGCTGATATACAGACAAACCAGACGGTTATCTTTGACAGGCAAAGACACAAATAAAGAAGAATTCAATAGAATGGAAATGAAAAGATAATTACATGTGTACTAAGAGAGATCAAGATTCAGTCTTTATCATCATGTGTCACGTTGGTAAGCGTGGGCGGTTATAGCTCACCGTCTCATACGATCTCCAGAGACTTCGGTCAGGCGTGTGATCTTGTCTGGAATATGCCACGTGGCTAAGCAATTCAGGTATTCGTCTCTCTACCTTCCACATGTTATTTTCCCGTTACGTTTGCTAGTTAGTCACTGAGATTTCTTTTCTCATTAAAAAGTGTCCAAAAATGGGTGGCTGGGTGTGGGGTATCCTCTATCGAAGGAGAAGTAAGATGCCCTATTATTCCCTCCGCTAGCCTACAGGACACCCTTGGGCAAGGTGGGGTGACCCGTTTAACCATATCCAAGATCATAACTGTCAACTATTCATTTACTGCCAATATAGTACCTTGCGGTGTATGGCAGGGAGGCCTTGAGCCCGAGGGGATTAAGACCGCCTGGCTAGTGCAGTCGCCGCGAACTGTGCAGGCTAGAGTTCTCTTAGCCCGCGACAGAAAAAAAAAAAAAAACTCCACACCTTACCGAGGATTCGAACCCGGGCCTCCCGAAGAAGTATCCGGCAATCTAGCCACTCGGCCAGCCGCTCTGACGTGAAATAATATGAGCAGGTGGTGGGTGAAGCTGGGGAGTAGATGACAGGTAGTTATTGGTTATCGATCTAGTCTGAGAATGGAGGTGGAGGTAGTCATGGCGGCATTCCGATGGCTGAAAGACAAACAGCAAACGCATGTTGTGATTGCAACGGACTCACAAATTATGATGAGAAAGTGGCGACAGACATGCTTCGGGCAGAGTGGCAGGCTTTCATTCAACAATCAAAACTAGAGAGCATCTGTTGGATTTGTCCTCCCAGATCATGCTGGTGTGGTGGGAAAGAAGCAGGCGGACAGATTGGCTGTGTCTGCACCCCTTGGTGGGGTATCGGTATATGATAAGGTAGACGTGGTCGAGGTCATTTGGAATCGTGTGTATAGTGCAAAAGAACGGGAATATCATCGCTGCTTGGAAAGAAAACTTGCGGGTCTTATGCTCGTCTCATGTGCTTTACTTGGCTGCAATGACAGATCTCTGCTCGTCTCGTGTAGTGCTTGACTGCAAAGACAACTCTGCACGCCTCATATGCTAATGTGTCTGCAATGACAGGTCTCTGTGCTACATGTGTCTCAAATGAGCAGGTCTCTGGCGTTTCATGTGCTACATGTGTCTCCAATGGACAGGTCTGTGCTACACCTGTTTTCAATGATAGATACCAACACATCACATTGCTACGAGCTCAATTGACAAGTATTGGTTCATTCGGTGCTACAAAGAGGTCAACATGCTAGCGGGGTTTAATAAACTTGCGTTTAAACCTCCGGTGCGCTAACGGCAAGATAATGGGTTCGACCCCGACACCGATCATCTGCACTTCAATGTTAATTTCTCATTCAGAAATCATTAACAAACTACAGGACGTAACATTGCCTAGAACATCAAACTGGGGTTGGAGTTGATCTGGAAGTACAATTGCCCAGAACATCAAGCTGGGGTTGGAGTTGATCTGGGGTGTAAAATTGCCTAGATCAACCTGGGGTTGAAGTTGATCTGGATGTGAAATTGCCTAAAACATCAACCTGGGGTTTGGGAGTTGATCTGGACGTAACATTGCTTAGAACATCAACCTGGGGGTTGGAGTTATAGACACACCCTGCGAAGGACATGTAACATGTTTGTTCACTAAAATCGATTAAAGTCGACATGGTCGACTTCATTGCACCAGGTTTTCATCCCATATGGCTCAGTCTCTTTCCGCAGCGCGGGCTGCCGAAAGCAGTCTCACAAAGCACGAACTCCGTAGCTTCAAGCGACGACCCCCAGGAGTCTCCGAAAACATACATTCGTGAACCGAAGGACGCGGCCCGGAATCGAACCCACAACCTTCGGAGCTAGAGTCATACGGCTTGACCACTTCGCCACGGAGACTACCATTTGTTAACTGACACGCCTCCCCAAGTCTGGACATCGAATGAAACTAAACTTTTGCCAGCCGTGACCGCTCCAGAGATAACAACCACTGTCTCCGGACCCACCCCATCACTATCTTCCTGGGCATACTCACTGAGTCACTAAGGAAACTATTTAACGGACCTTCACACCGAAAGTCGAAAGGTAAGGCCTGCTCTGCTGTATTTCTTTGAGCAAGGGGGATGAGTGGTATCGAGGTATAGTGTCCGCCTCGAGTGCTGGAGGTCCCGGGTTCAAGCCCCGGTGAGGGCTGGGTTTTTTCACGTGGACTTCTAGTAACAAAATTTCCCCTGGTCTCTGGGTAGCGAGATCGGACGCCCGTGTGTATTGTTGCGCACGTAAAAAATCCCTTGGCAGTTGGAAATCGAAAAAGAGTAGCCTAACGGCGCTGCCCGGGCAAATGTTCGAGTTACATATCTACCCAAAGTATTTCAGGATCCTCGCCGGTGCTGCGAATTTCGTGCACTGAGCTGAGATTCTCCGGACTCAGGTTTGAGTTAGGAGTAGATCGGAGCACTTATGCGGTACACGTATGCGTTACACCCGTGTACCGTGATGTTGATCCGTCGATTACACTAAACTAAACTAATTTATTTGAGCAATTATCAATGTGCGTTTATTTATTTAGTTGTTTTTTTTTTTTTTGGTTTCCAGCAAGTCATAATTTCAGGCGGAAGCGCTGGCGAAGTTGTTGGCGATCTCCGCTGGTAGTGTAACGAGCACGGTCTGGCGCGGCTTCGACGCCTGGGCTCGTCGATTGCTAAAGTGAAGTAAATAATGGCCTACAACATGTGGTGACGCTAGCACATTCCAGATCTATAGCAGGCCACTGCACCGGACATTAAAAAAAAAAAAGAAATATATATCGGTCGAGGTCGGCATGGCCGAATAGATAACGTGTGTTCTTAAATATCCGATGCCGAGGTAAATGGTTCTACCCCTACACCGGACAGCTGGATTAAACTGTTGACCTATCGTCCATGACTTGGAGACGTAAATTACAAGCACCTCAGAGGTTGGAGTGGGTTCGCCTGATGGCTAGGGACACTGGAAATAGCTAATCCACAGGCAAAATTCAGTCCAGCATTACTAGAAGTGGTGTGTATGGACTACGCGTGAGTTCAAAGCGAGCGAGCGCAAAAAGAAAATTACATATATCAGTCTGTTACCGGCTCTGAAGAATGTCTGGCCGAATGGCTAGAACACCCGGATACCCATTCGGTAGACCCGGGTTCAAAACCTCGGTAAGGTGTGGATGTTTTTCTGTCGGTGCAAAAAGTAAAACCCTGACCTGTATAGTTCATGGCGATTGCACTAGCCAGGCGGCCTTAATTCCTCATGCTTAAGACCCCTCTCCTCCCCCCTCCCCACCGTCCTAAACCGCAAAATTGTTGGCAGTAATGATGGTTACTTGATCTCAAATGGCAAGTAAACAATAGTTACGATGTACAGGGTGTTTGTAAAGTCTCCCTACACTTTGTATGTAGAACAGCTGTGTGTTGGAGAGTATATTTGCCGTTTGCAAGACGGGGAAACATACTCTCCAACAAACAGCTGTTCTAAATACAAAGTGTAGTGAGACTGTACAAACGCCCTGTAGATATAAAGAGGGCTGGTCTCAGGCAGGCTTTCTCGCACCATAGGAAAATATCAGCCAACATCGATCGATCCAACCATGAACTGGCCTACGTATGTGGTTGCAGAACTATGCTCCACCAGGTGTCGCAAAAAGAAGAAGAATATTGAAACTTGATTCTCTTTCAGTCTGGCCGATTGTTTCTTTCTTTTTAAACGCAAAAGCTACAAACAAAATATTGCACAAATCCTGCCTGGCATAATATGGGCACGTTATGAGAAGAAATAAATTAGCGAACTTGGTGGCAACTGCTAAGAGAAAAGAACGCAGGGAAGGAAGAGTAGTAAATATCTGGATGACTTGGCCTCAAGGAACTGTCGAGAGAAAAACATAGAGTTGATCCACGGCTCTGGTTGTCGTGTGAGATGGCGAAACATGACCGCCCACGCTTTTCGGTAATGCACATGATGATGATGATATTTCGCTGCATTTCATAAGGTGCATACATATACTGTTTGTGTTTAGGTCAGCATGGCCGAATAGATAGGAGCGCTTGCTCTTAAACATCCGGTGTGCTGATGCCGAGGTAGCGGGTTCAACCCCTATATCGGTCAGTTGGACTAACATTTTGACTTCTTGTCCTTCACTTGGGGACGTAAATTACAAGTACTTCAGAAGTCGGAGTGGGTCCGCCTGATGGCGAGAGACACTGGTAATAGAGAAAGCTAATCCACACGCAAAAAATCAGTCCCATGCACTAGAAGTAGTAGCACGTGTACGGACTGCACGTTCAGAGCCAGCGAACGCACAAAAAAACAAACAAACATGGCATCTGTTAGTTCTGTCTCAGTATACTAAATACATCTGGCTGGCTATTTTAACTTGTGACCACATCTTCTTAACAATGTATATAACACCCCCCCCCCCCCAAAAAAAAAAACGACAACACAAAACAAAAAACGCAACTATTCTATTCTTAGCTGGATACTTCAGTTTTCAAGGTAAGTACAGTAACAATTCGATTAACCGTCACTCGTTTAACCGTCAGTTTCGATTATCAGTCACCGTCTTTTTAAATAAAAAACCTACAACTAGCCACTCAGAAGCAGAAATAATGTTGTCAAAGTGCATCGACTGGTTTGAAATGCAAGAGGAGAAAATGCAACACAGATCCTACTTCTGCGTAAGATATGGAACATCGCCGCGCAGAAAGCTCAAGTCTCAAAGACACAGAAGGACAGGGCAAATTATTTTAAAGTAACATAGGTTTATAGCACTGTCTCCCTGGTGAAGTAGCTAAGGGCACTGTTCGTAATCCCGTATACCCACGTACGAAAAACAGCTGCGCGAGATTCGGCAGCGGGTCGCGCACTGTTGGTTTCTTAAGGAAAGGTATGTGAGCCGGTCGTTCAGACAGCAATGGCAAACTACTGAACGTAAAACTTGCCAAGACATCAACAGCAGCTGAAAAATGCTGGTATTGACTGCAATGTCCTATAAATAGGATATACAAAAAAAAAAAAAAGGTTTATAGTATTACAATACATATATGTACATTACTACTCTTATATTGAAGTTTATTTTGATCGTTTTGTATAATTAAATACAATATGTATGTATTATTCACTTTTAAAGGATTTTATTTTCAATTTCGTTACGTATGTATACAGAGATTTCTGCTATCCGTCTATTCTGTTATCCGACACAGCTCTAGTCCTGACGTGACGGTTAATTGAAGTTTTACTGTACTTGTTTTTCTTTTTTTCCCGTTGAAAACTTCGATCGAAGCGTCCGTTATTGTCTATGCGTGTTTTCCCTTCGTCCAGCTTCCAGTCTATAGTTTGTGAATTTCGGATTCTAGTAACTTATACAATATGTATTTACCATACCGACATTCTGTTTGAAACTGCATTAATAACTGCATAAGAGTAGAATGACGTGTTTCTAATAAAACAGTTTATTGTATTTCTTGGTTTCACAGTCTTAATCACAGTTTATGCTGGGTAATTTTAGAACATGAAAGGTATCGTATGCAATAAGTCACTATCATTGAATACCTCTGAAGTCGGAATGGGTTTGCCTGATAGCGAGGGATGCTGGTGATAGAGGAAGCTAATCCACATACAAAATTCAGTATAGTGCTGCTTAGAAGTAGTGTGTATGGACTACGCTTGAGTTCAAAGCGAGCGAGCGCAAAAAAACAGTTATCATTGAATGTAAGAAAGAGAGCTAGTGAAGATATTTTACTGCATGGCAGTGAATCTTGTAATGTACATGAGCTAGTAAGGATAATTTGGAAGCAATAGAGATATGGTTCCTGAGACGAATGTTGCGAATTCCTTTGAACTGCCACAGTAACTAACGATGACGGCCTGAAAGAGGCTAATTAAATTAGAATATTATATACAACAATAAGAAAGAGACAAACAGCTTCCTTTTGTCATGTTGATGAGAAGAGAGGCATTAGTGAAAATCGTGACAACTGGAAAGATCAAGGGGGAGAAAGGCAGGAGTAGACCAAGAGAAATGATGCTCGATAGCCTGAGACGGTGGCGTGGAGGAATATCATCAGCAGAGTTGATCCAGAACACCAAAGATCGAGATCTGTGGAGAGACATGAACGCCTACGCCAGCTAGCAGGACACTTGATGGTGATGAATTTGCATAAACAGTAGGTACATTCCGTTCTGGGGCATGTGGACAGATGGAGAAGTGGTGAGGTTTTCATTGTATCATTGCATTATATGTAGACTTCGTACCACAACACATGTGTGTAATTATATGTGTGTTTTGTGGGTATGTGACAGGTGTATTGCAGGGCACTGCAGGAAGTTTCAGGTGTGACTGCGGTATGACAGTGCTTGTGAGGTGGGACAGAAGCGTTTGGGGTGTCACAGACGGATGTTTGGGGTGTTACAGACGGGTGTTTGGGGTGTCACAGACGGATGTTTCACAGACGGGTGTTTGGGGTGTCACAGACGGGTATTGGGGTGTGACCGGGTTGTGACGTGGGTGCGGCAGGGTCGTGACATGGGTGTGACATGTGTATTGTAGGAGGATGACTGGGATGCTATAGGGGTATGGCGGGGTGTTACAGGTGTATGGCAGGAATTTAATAGAGGTATGACAGAGGTGCTTTAGGTGTTATAGGGGTATGACAGGGGTGTTACAGGGATATGGCTGGGGTGTTATATAGGTATGACAGGAGTTTAATGGGGCATGACAGGGGTGTTACAGGGATATGGCAGGGGTGTTATAGGGTTATGGCAGGGGTGTTACAGGGATATGGCAGGGGTGTTACAGGGATATGGCTGGGGTACTATATGGATACCTCCCCAGCGGCACAACTCTATAGTCCTTCAGGACTGAAAGAGGACTACTACTACTACTACTACTACTACTACTACTACTACTACTACTACTACTACTACTACTATATGGGTATTGTTTATTCAAATAACTTTTACAGGACATCGCTGTCAACACTAGCATTGTACTACTATTGTTGATGTCTTGGCAAGTTCAGTAGTTTGCCATTGTTTTCTGAACGACCGACTCCGATACCTGTTTGTTAAAACCCAGCACAACACGGTCTGCTGCAAAATCGCGCACATCTATGTTTCAAACGCAGGTAAGTGGAATTAAGAACAGCGTCCGTAACGCCTTCACCATGAAGACCGGCTATATGAGTATAACTGGGGTGTTATATAGGTATGACTGGGGTGTTATAGGGGTATGACTAGGACGTTATATGGGTAGGACTTGGGTGTTATATAGGTATGACTTGAGTGTTATATAGGTATGACTGGGGTGTTATAGGGGTATGACTGGGGTGTTACAGGGGTATGACTGGGGTGTTACAGGTGTATGACTGGGGTGTTATAGGGGTATGACTGGGGTGTTATAGGGGTATGACTGGGGTGTTATAGGGGTATGACTGGGGTGTTATATAGGTATGCAGGGGTGTTATATAAGTATGATGGGGTCTTATAGGGATATGACAGGGGTGTCATGGGGGTATGACTTGGGATGTGTAGGGGTATGGCAGGTGTTTTAAATAGGTATGACTGGGGTGTTATAGAGGTATGACTGAGGTGCGACAGAGACACAGCATGGTATGACATGAGTGTGGCAAAACGGAGGGTTGAAATCTTACGGTGGACGAATTTTACACAAACATACTAAGGAGATTTTACCCTTCTCTTGCTCCCGAGTAGTGGATTGGACTCCTAACCTTCTCTTATAAAGGCAAAAATAATATTCTGGAGCAGCTGGAAATTGTAAAGAGCAGGCCGTAGTTTGCACTGCCCTGGCAAAGCAGGTCAAAGCTTCCCATTGCTCAGGCTAAATTCAAAAGTTGTAAAAAGCAACCCTGAAACAAAGAGAATACTTATATGCATATACAAATCTTTCACCGGTGTGGAAGTCAAAGGTAAACCATCAACTTAACGGCTAAAAAAATAACTTCAGGCAAGGTCACAAAGCTAGATTTATTATGGAGTTGTATTTTCAAAATGGAGTTGTATTATCAAAATGGAGTTATAGTTTCAAAAAAGTAAATAGTAAAGGATCCTTTTACAAACCTAGAGGTGTATTGGGTATATGGTGCTAGCCCAATATTTGTAGACATCAATCAGCACTGGATGGATGACGTGACTGAGTGGTATATTAAGAACACATTCGCACGCACACACAAAAGAATACATACTATCTTCGGCATGGACAACCAAATATCAAAAGAATTGTAGCATGGGATGCAAGAGCGGGTAACTCCAACATGTGCGTACCCAAATAACCATACGGTTTGAAAGTCACCGAAAACGCAGAATAACATTGAAACTTCCGTGAAAGTTTCTAGGAAAATACAAATAGCATAATTATAAATACATATGTAGGAAATATAGTACACAATTATCACGTGAGGTCGACATTGCTAACAGCTACCCAATCAGAAGTTATGCAGCGTCCTCTTCTTCATCCTCTTCCTCTGCAGCCACAGTTTCAGGAGCTGCTGCTACTTCTGTCTCCTCTCCCTCTTCGTTGATTGTTGATGGGACTTCTACTTCCACGGCACCATCTTCTCCCCCAGGCGTATCAGTGCGATCCTCCTGTGAGGGGGGGGGGGGGGGGGGGGGAAGAAAACAAGAAACTTATAAATATACTGTATACCATTAGTGACTTTAAACACACAAGCCACAAACAATATGTTGCACGATTTATTGCTGGGCATATTTCGTTGTAAATGAATAATACTTCAGCTGAAACCATTAAAACACAGTCACAGGTATTGTTCGAATGTGGAACATCTGTTACCCCCACAATAATTTTACATTTACCACAAACTCTTTCTGTCTGCACAAACCCGACTGGAACCGTCTAATTGCTACCACCTCACTAAATGTGTGTAATCGTTTATTGTTCCTCGAATACAGTATATGCTGTATACGAAACGGTTTTTCTTTGTTCGCGTTTTGACCATATTTTATTAGATGTTGAGAAATCGACAAGGACGGCGTTTTATAGCCTTTCTACTGCACAGGGATTCCTGAAGACCGATTAACACTAATAGTTTGTTTCATTATACGATGATGGAGATAGAAAACTCCATAACTATTCTTCAACATGGACAATAAAAGAGGTCAAAACATTGGCCGAATTGATCAGAGCGCTCGTTCTTAAACATCTGGTCTGCTGATGCCGAGGTAGCGGATTCAACACCTACACCGATCATTCATTCATTCAGTAGCATGTCCTTTGCAGAACTTCGCTTCCCATAACAACCTTCCGGAAAACCTCTCGATCATAAGCAAGATGACCCGCGTCCGATACACCCATCTGGAGATCATCCGCCACATCCTGCACCATTTTCTCTTTGGCCTTCCTCTTCATCTATTCCCGGGCACATTCTCCTCCATGATAGTTTGCTCTCCAAACTTTCATGGCGTTTCAAATGACCGAAATATTTCAATTTTCTTTGTTTTATCGTCTTTAGTAACCAACCTTCTTCAATATTCAGTTCTGTCGTATGAATGCATTTTTTCTTTTCTGTATCCAAGATATTCTTAGAACTATACAAACCGGCAAAATCAGAATGTATAAACAGATAATATCTGGATGTATAAATGAACATAATCATACTATATAAACGGACAATACCAGAATGACAGACATTAGCAGTGTGTAACAATATCTGAATGTATAAATTAACATAATCATAGTGTAAAAACGGACAATACATGAATTATAAACGGACATAATATTAGGGTGTATACATTGACAGTAAAAGTAGTAACATGACAGATGTGTAGAGGTGTAAATTGTAAGACCTTCAAACTATTTTAGGCCACAGTATGATCAGGTTAGGCTGTCTATTCGCTTCCTCGACACGTCTCCTTCCTTGAAAACGACTCAGTACCCGTTTTTAAGAGGCTGGTTACGAGCCTAGAGCGGTACAGATCGGGAGGGGGGGGGGGGAGCGAGAGACACACATAAAACAGAATGCCATTGCTGGCAATTGAATCCAAGCATCTGCCTCGGTAAGCCGATACGCTAACTACTATATTATCGTGGCGCCTAAACAGACAGTAAAAACATTGCACGTCTTTTGCAATACATCGCAATCAACTCCAGTAACTATGGGCTATTTGTAATTTACTAAGCAATTTTACGTTCAGTAGTTTGTCAGTGCTTTCTAAACGATAAATCACAGTGGCAGCGGTGGGGGGGGGGGGGGGGGGGAGACAGTAGCAGCAGCAATAACAGACAGTAGCGGCAAAATCAGACAGTATGAGAAAAAACAGACAGCAGCTGCAACAATAACCGACAGCCGCTGCAGCAATAACAAACAGTCGCAGCAGCAGCAGCAATACCGGACAGTAGCAATAACAGACAGTGTAGCAGCAATAACAAACAATGGCAGCAGCAATAACAGTACCAGCAAAAACAAACAGCAGCAGTAAAAATACACATTAACTTCAGGTCATATCGTATGGCTATTACTTAATATCCGGGTATTTCATTTAGTAACCGGATAATCCGGATATGTTATTTCGTATCCGGACATGTTACTTAGTAACTAAACAAACTGCTTATTATCCGGACATATTACTTAATATCCGGACATTTTACTTATTATCTTTATATTTTACTTATAATCCGGACATTTTGCTTATTATCCAGCATTTTATTTAGTAACAGGACGTGTTATTTAGTATCTGGACGTTTTATGTAATATCCGGAAATTTTAATAGTATCCGGATGTGTTACTTAGTGTCCGGGCCTATTACTGAGTATCCGGATATATTACTTAACATCCGGACATTTTACATAATATCCGGGCATTCTTCTATCCTCGCCTAACGACGCGTTCAGACTCAATCAGGCATCGTCAGCCACTCAGAGAAATCACTCGAGCTGAGAGATGGCAACGGCCTCCCTTGGCAACGATCAACAAACAGCGGTCATACTGTAATGCAGTCGCCTCTACATAGATGACAGACATGTGATACTTACAACGCTATCTCTCAATAGAAACGAATCAATTATAGGAATACTGTTTAAAAAGTTAACTGTCAAAAGAAACAAGACAATGAAATTGATGTTTGTTGTTTATGTTGACGAAATTACTTCTTCTATTTTAATTTAACAAAATTAATATTTTTAAGCTAAAGTAATGATAAAGTTTTTGGACAGTTAAAATTAATGTATATATTGTTTAAAGTTAGGGAAATTAATATTGTTCTTTTAAAATGTTACAAAATTAATATTTGTTAAAGTTAACGAAATTAATGTTTTGATAAAAGTTAACGAAAGTAATTTAAAAGACAAAAAAGTAAACGACATTAATATTTTTTACAGTTAACGAAATTAATATTTTTTTTTGCGTTAGCTCACTTTGAACTCAAGCGTATTCCACACAAGTGCTCCTGCTTCTAGTACACTAAGCTGATTTTTGCGTGTGGAATTAGCTTTCCCTAATACCAGTGTTCCCTCGCTATCAGGCTAAAAAGTTAACGAAATTAATATTTCTTCTAAAAGATAACGAAATTATTATTTGTTTGTTAAGGTTAATTAACGATGATTTTTTAAATAGTTAATTGTTAAAAGAAACAAAACAATAAAATGAAAACGTTTTAAAATTAAAACATTAACCTTAAATTGAAACAAAAAAATACAAAACAATTAACTCTGAATATGAAACAATGTATCCATATTACCACAACATTATTGCTTATCTTGCTGAGTGTTCTCTTTGTCCTTAGGATGAGAGACAAGCAAGTAATTAAAGTCCGGTACAAAATTTGAAGTGAGTATACATGTGATATGTAATGGCTATCATACACCATTCTAAAGAGACCATAGTCCCTGTAGTGAGGCGCTGTCGTCATTTTGGAGGTGACAGGTTCGAATCCGGGTCGGTAATTATAGCTTTCAATTTTTATGTTATCTAGTGCGTTCTCTAGTCTCTAATTCTTTACCTCGCTTCTATGAGCGCTAAACAATATGTCGCAGAATAGCTTGAGTACGGAGTGGTGACGTACCCAGCCCAGCTGATCCAAAACGGCAGTGGCTTAGAGAGAGAGAGAGAGAGAGAGAGAGAGAGAGAGAGAGAGAGAGAGAGAGAGAGAGAGAGAGAGAGAGAGAGAGAGAGAGAGAGAGAGAGAGAGAGAGAGAGAGAGAGAGAGAGAGGTGAATCTACAGGTGGCAAGTGAAGATATGCAGATTCACATTTAGACTTCAGAGGTGACAGAAGACAAAAGACACCCTTAGGAAAATCATCTTGCACGAGAATGTACCACAAAAGATATATTTATTTTGCAGAGGAAATTGACGCCAGAGCAACAAGATCTGATCTTTGGTGAAGGAAGCGATTTGGGGGGGGGGGGGGGGGGTGTTGTTGAAAAGAAGAGATCTTGGAATGGTAGACTGTGGTACGGGCCCTTGCTTGGTTGTGTAGTAAATTGAAATTCGGACTGTTTGTTTGAAATACAGAATTTGACCTAAATAAAATTTAAAAAAAAAAAAAAAAAACTACGTTGACGGACAGGGAAGGGAGTTCCAATTGTTGGTCGCTGTCGTTGAACTGAATTGTAGTCAATGTTATAGAAGATTGGTTGAAGACTAGATCATCGTGAACATTAAAAATGTCCCACTAAAACGGTCTAGGGTCTCTGGTGCTGTGGCCACGACCACAACCCCTGGCCTGAAATAGCGCTGGCACACTGTTGCAAATAAATGTGTGTTTATTAATTAACTGTCTTAGTGACCTGAACGGGTTCCCCGGTTGATATTGCTGTGTAATTTCTAAAGAGAACAGCGATGTAACGTCTCGTCTGATGTCTCTTGCACCCGACGCCAACAAGCATTCCTCTCCGATCTACATATCGTTGCCGGCATCTGCGGTTCAGGGGTGGTGAACGAAGTTAAGCTGCAATTTTTTCACGTGGACTTCTAGTAACAAAATTTCCCCTGGTCTCAGGGTAGTGAGATCGGAAGCCCGTATGTATTGTTTCACACGTAAAATATCCCTTGGCAGTTGGAAATCGAAAAAGAGTAGCCTGACGACGCTGCAAAATTTCGAGTTAAAAATCTACTCAAAGTATTTCAGGATCCTCGCCGGTGCTACGGAGTTCGTGCACTGAGCTGAGTTTCTCCGGACTCAGGCTGGAGTTAGGAGTAGAACGGAGCACTTATGGGTTACACCAGTGTGCCGTGATGTTGATCCGTCGACTAAATTAAATTAAACTGAACGTAGTTTCATAATCCCGACATATGAGGTTCGAAGTCCGCCGCATGTGATTCGGGAACAGATCGCTTTGCGTTGATTTCCACTACGGTTTGAGCGTCGGCCGTACAGAAAGCAATGGGCGTAAACTACTGAATCTAAAATTGCATAGAAAATCACAAACAGCCAATAAATGGTGAGGTATTGATGTCCTGTAAAAAGGACATGCAACTAAATTAGATATTTTATTGTCTATGAATGACCCGTCTGCCTTGCCTTGTCGGTTACTACCTCGTCTATCTTCCCTAATTGTGGTTATCTGGTTTACAAATTTATTACACTGTCTGACTTTCGCAGTTTATCACTCTCTCATCTGTCTTCCCTAGTCTATGACTGTCTTGTCTGTCTTCCCTGGTCTATGACGGTACCCGTCTGTCTTCAGACGAGACAGTCGTAGACTAGGAAAGAGAGACGAGACAGTCTTAGACTAAGGAAGACATACGGGACAGTCGCAGACCACTATCTCGGCAAGCAACTAACGACTACGCCACCGTGACTACATTCACATAAAGTGTCTCTACCGTGCCTACATTCACATAAAGTGTCTCTACCGTTGCTACATTAACACAAAGTGTCTCTACCGTGTCTACATTAACATAAAGTGTCTCTACCGTGTTTACATTAACATAAAGTGACTCTACCGTGGCTACATTCACATAAAGTGTCTCTACCGTGACTACAATCACATAAAGTGTCTCTACCGTGGCTGCATTCATATAAAGTGTCTCTGCTGTACCCAGCTGGTGTGTCTGCAGCTTCACATTCTGCTACTGTCCGGCGTGTCCATTGCTTTCTATATCTCCATTTGGCTTCCATGACGTGCCGATTAAAACAATTATAATTCTTCGTGTTTCCCCGTCTCTCATCTACACTCTTTCTCTCCCTCTTTCTCTCTCTCTCCATCCATCCATCCATCCATCGATCGATCGGTCGGTCGGTCTATCGGTCAATCGGTCAATCTGTCTGTCTGTCTGCCTGCCTGCCTACCCGCCCGCCCGCCCGCCCGCCTGCCTGCCTGCCTGTCTGTCACTTTCTTTCTTCTTTTCCCCCCTCATTTTCTCGCTTTGTGTCTCTCTCCTTTTCTCCCTTTTACTATCTCTTTATTTCTCTCACACAATCAATCTCTATCAATCTCTCTCTCTCTCCTTTACTCTCTCACCCTCTCTTTTTCTCGCATACCCTCCATCACGTTCTTTGTTCTTTCTCTTTCTTTCTCTCTTCTTGAATAGCTTTCTGTATCTCTCATGCTCTCTTTCTCTCTCAGTCACTCTAATGCTTCCACTCTCTCACTCCCTCTCCTCTTTCTCCCTATCATTCTTTCTCTTTCACTCTGCCACTGTCATTCTTTCTTTATCTCTGACTCACTCACTCTATCTCTCTCTCTCTCTCTTTATCTCTCTCTCTCTCTATCACTCTTTCTTCACTCTCACACTCTCTCTATATCACCCTCACTTTTTCTCCTACCTCCCCCCACGCCCACTATAAAATTAAACAAGAACAACAGCAGAAGGCCGCCGCCCCAGACGTCGCCAAGCTTCAAGTCCAGCGATTTCAGTCTCTGCCCGCAGTTGCTCCGCACGTAACAATTCTGCATCAAACCAGAGTGCAGAGATACGGTCTAAAACAGTGGGTAGGAAGCACAGTTCGCCTCAGTTCACCTGAGTGACTCCACGCCAAAGCTGCTCTTCAATTCCGTGCTTTAGCTTGATTGTAACATCCCCGGGCAGGCTTTGATTCCTAAATGCCGGTAGATTTCTCTGTCAGTTGCAATACGAGTCACGAACGAGCCTTTCTCAATGAAATCACTTAATGGTTGTTCTCGTTTACACTCGCATTTTAGAAAAAAAATATGGCTACTGTTTTCGTTTATATTCTTGCATTATTAAATATGGCGAACATTTCTGGTTTAGTTCTTGTATTATAAAATCTGTAAAATTGTCTGATTTACATTATTATATTTTAAAATCTACTAACTGTGCTCGTTTACATTCTTATATATAGGGATGTGTCTTGTCATCAGATAGCGTCTCTCTCTCTCTCTCTCTCTCTCTCTCTCTCTCTCTCTCTCTCTCTCTCTCTCTCTCTCTCTCTCTCTCTCTCTCTCTCTCTCTCTCTCTCTAGTGAAGTAATAATGAGAGAAATCAAAGAGAAAACAGAAATACTGATCGGAAGTTTCAATATTAACAATTTACGCTATGCAGAGGCACAGTTTTGATGGCAGAAAATGCAAAGAATCTACCACAATTCTTGGACATTGTAGTAACAGAGAGTGCAAAGAAAAGACTCTCCTTGAATATCAAGAAAACAGTAACAAGAATTATTTCAAAGAAAGAGGTGTCTCCAAAATGTGAAATGACAATAAAAGAGAAAATGCTGAAACAAGTGGATAATTTTAAATACCCAGGGGCAATTAGAACATCAGATTGAAGATGGACAACAGAGATTAAGAGCAGAATAGGACAGGACAAAAGCTGCATTTCAGAAAATGACAAGATCTTATCCAATACGCCACTATCATTGAATGTAAGAAGGAGAGTGCTGAAATGCTATGTAAAGCCTATATTGCTGTATGACAGTGAATCTTGGAGTGTAAATGAACAAATTAGGAAGAGATTGGAAGTAACAGAGATGTGGTACCTGAGACGATTGTTGCGAATTCCTTGGAACTGACTGGGAGGTCGCCACTGATGTACAAAGATAAGATATTCCAAGGCCCAATGCTGGTGAACCCAACTTTGGGAGGTCGCCACTGGTGTACAAAGAGAACATATTCCAAGGCCCAGTGCGGATGAACCCACCCCTGGGAGTAGCCACTGATGTATAAAGAGAACGCATTCCACGGTCCAACACTGGTGAACCCACCCCTTGCAGTCGCCACTGATATATAAACAGAACAGATTCTACGGCCTGATGTACGGAAGTGCATCATGGACATTTAACGGACAAGTATGGAATTATGTGGAAGTTGCAGAGATGTGGTTTTACAGAAGAATGATGATAACACCGTGGATGAGTAGAAAGCATAATGAAGTTAACCCACAACGAGACCTGGCTACTCGCATCAGAAGAATAGCGTCCTCATGGTATGAGAAGGGGAACGCTGAAAAACATCGTGAGAACAGGAAACGTTGGAGGGGAAGACAAAGAGATATGATGCTGGATAGTTTGACATCGTGGCATGGATGAACATCGGTATTAGAAATGATTGGCAGTACTCGAGACAGAAGGTTGTGGACAGACATGATCACCGACGCCACACGGTATGGGCTTTAAGAAGAAGTATATTTTATATAACTACCGAGGGTCTCTGAGACCTAAACACACAGTGCCGTTTATCAAATATCCAAGGGGATAAACACAGTGAAGATGGGAAGTGGTCACTCGCCCTATAAAACCGTTACTTAGTATGTGTAACAAGTCCTTCAAGAAACAAATGAAGGTCGTAAACTGATTAGAGTCATTAGACGTAGACAGTCAAAAAGTTTTGGGCATGTTATGAGAAGAAATAGATTGGAGAACTTAGTGACAACTGGCAAGATCGAAGGGAAGAGACCAAGGGGAAGACCGAGAAGTAAATACCTGGATGACCTGGCTACGTGGCTTGGTCGAGACGGAAACACGGAGCTGATCCACGACTCTGGTGATCGAGTGAAATGGCAAAACATGACTGCCCACGCTTATCTGCATGGCACATGATGGATGGAAGCATGGATGGAGTATGTGTAAAGACATCATAAACCACGCCCCAGCGACAGTAAGTACCAGTGCTGTTTACCATATAAAGACGTGCTGTTTACCATATAAAGACGCTCTGAAATGAATGGCGATTGTCTTATCTAAATCGCACACCGTGATATTCACAAAGACAAAAGACATGACTGCAGGGGGCAACAGTTTATTCAAACAAAGGCATTGGTGGGGGAAAACAGACAGAAAGAAAACATGTCGCGACAATAAAAAAAATATATGGGTATATGAACATATTTATGTGGATGTGAAGAGCGACTACTTCTCCAAATCTTCACAAATTACTGCCATCGACATTATGTCACTGGAATGCTGAATTCCTAACAACTTCATTATACTATT
Source organism: Cepaea nemoralis (assembly GCA_014155875.1). Taxonomy (NCBI): domain Eukaryota; kingdom Metazoa; phylum Mollusca; class Gastropoda; order Stylommatophora; family Helicidae; genus Cepaea; species Cepaea nemoralis. The sequence continues at coordinate 47,065 of JACEFZ010010700.1, read as the reverse complement.
CACACTTCGCATTTAAACAGCGAAAACTCTTACTTCTTCAGTTGTAAAAACGGATAAGCATTTTTCTCCTATTCCGGCCTGCAGATTCCCTCCTGTACAGATATTGTATACACAAACGGGGAGATTGTTGGAACCCAAACACTGGCGTCAGACGAGATTACGCCGCCATTGTTCGGGAAACAGCTTTCGCCATTGTCCTTGACCATTGTCAAGCAGATGAGCTTCAAAACAGAACATTTCAAAAGGGCGACCACTTTGCAAATCTGCCACATGACTTTTTTTTCTCGTCCCCCGTCTTCTTTACCGGCTTTCCCCCCAAAGACTATTCTCAATACATCATTCCCGACCTCCCTCTATCCCACTCAGATGATTGTCGATTGTGCGAAGGCGAATACGTTTAGTCAACGAATGCACGGCAAAACGTAAGTTCACATTTTTATTCTCGAGAGCTCACTAAGGAACTGAATAGAGGAGAGTCTTGTGGTTTTGCAAATGGGTCATGAGCCACCGAGAAGATGTTGGCGCATGAAAGGGCAACTTTAACATGTGGTAGTTATTGTAGCTGATTTCGCACGCGCGAACAACAAGAAATGTCGACCATTATAGATGATTAGAATTAAATTATAATTAAGGCTGATAGCAATGACGAGCCAATGAGGGTTATGAAACAGAATGAGATGGAAGTCACCTTAAACTTGCGGAGAGATGAACACTGGAAACTTTCCCCCGGATGACGCGTGCTGGAAATCTTGCGGTTCCCACAAGCATCACGTTCACCTGTTGTGGGTGACTGGGATAAATATTTATAACGTCCATTACTGCCTTTCTTCGCGCTATTGATCGGCCACGCATGAACGGCTTTCGATAGTGGGATGAATCATTTTGTTTTAATTGGTATCAACATGCATTGTCACGATTATTGGCTGCCGATTTGGGGAAGCTTTCATTATTATTGTATTTAGCTACAAATGTGTGGCTGACAATGGTGGCCTTGTCTGGGCTTGCCACAGAATACAGGCGATGGCTATATCTACCTACACCACAACTATCTACACTTCTTTTCCTGCTATGAGTGCCAGTCAATGCCTGTGGATTTATTGCAGTAGTCTCAAGGGTGGCCGGCTCTGTGGCTTGGGAGTTACAGACGCAATTCTTAATGCCGCATCCGATCCGCGTTCAGAGTACTTCTGCAGGCTATTTGGCAGCAGACAGCCTTGGTTTTTATGAAATAGTATTAGTGCCGGCCGTTTAGAAAGCAATGGTAAACTCTCTTAAAAATTTAGTTGCATGTCCTTCACAGGACATAGCAGTCAACCACAACATTTTGGCTGTTTGTGATTCCTGGACAAGTTTTACGTTCAGTAGTTTGCCTTTGCTTTCTGAACGATCGGCACCTATATCTTTTTTCGAAAAAATCAGCACCGCTGTGTTTCGAACATGGGTATACAGGATTACGAATCGCGTCCGTAACCCCTTCGCAACTACTGAACGTAAACTTGCCAAGAAATCACAAACAGCCAAAAAATGCCGGGGTTCACTGCGACGCCTGTAAAGGATATGCAACTAACTTAAGGGTTCCGCCAGCTATTTATATTTCTTAGTCTTATATGCCTCTACAACATACTTAACAAGAAGACGGTGATAGAAAACAAAAGCAGACAGTTCGATAAAAAAAAGTAGTCAGTTCAATGTAAATAAGTACAGCGTGGACAACTGTTCCTCCCCACGACTCTTGGCGGAAATAGTGGAAAATGTTGATGATGATCACCCCTGCTTTATAGATTATTAAAAAGTATTTGACTGGGGAATACGAAGAATTATGGAACATAATAAAAGAAATGCGTTTCCCATTAAACCAAACTCATATTATAAAGACACTCCACGGGGAACACATTGGCGGAAACCAGTGAGAATATGCGATGATTGTTTTGATATAGAACATGCAGTCAGACAGGGTTGTATATTTTCCTTGTATCTGTATAATTTACATTCAAACAACATCATGAGGAATGCTAGAGAAAATATTGACAAGAAACAATATGATCGCTTCTAATAAGGGAACTAGAAATAACTGAACTATGATATGCAGATGACGCAATGTTATCAACAACAGATATGGGAGTTGAGACACTAATTAAGTCACTGCAAGATAAAGCGAGAAATACATTTTATATTTTAACGCAAGAAAAGCAACAATAATAACAACCGATAAAACAAATGTGGCAACAGATATATTTATACACGAGGAGACATTACAGAGAATTAAGTTTTCAATATCTAGGTTCCTTGCTGAGGAGAGTAGGAAAAGTGATGACGGAAATTAAAACAAGAATAAAAAATTGAAACAAAACATGTATGGATTGGAACTATCCAACACTATCATTGCTGCCTAATAGTACCTAGCGGTGTAGGACAGGTAGTCTTGCGACTGAGGAATTAGGGCCGCCTGGCTAGTGCAGTCGCCGCGAACTATGCAGGTTAGGGTTTTCTTTCCTTCCCCTCCCCTTCCCCCACGTGACCTCCCATTTGGACAGAAGGACGATATATCGCCATACTAGGGTTATCGGGTTATTTACTTTGATTCGTGGTATCTTCCACAGTTTGCAATGCCCAACAGAATTGCTACATTATAATACGTATCCATTTGATTGTGCACCATATTAGGTCCAAACCTACTTCCTATCTGGCACTAAGTTAGTTAAGACCCACAATAAATTGGAAAATGAACTATTTTGGACCCGTAAAAAGACACGAAAGTCTAGAAAAGATAATAATGGGGGAAACGGAGCCCGGGAAGACGGACATAACGAAGACAAAGTCCATCCATCATGTGCCATGCCGATAAGCGTAGGCGGTCATGTTTTGCCATCTCACTCTATCACCAGAGTCGTAGATCAGCTCCGTGTTTCTGTCTCGACCATGCCACGTAGCCAAACCATCCAGGTATTTACTTCTCGGTCTTCCCCTTGGTCTCCTCCCTACGATCTTGCCAGTTGTCACCAAGTTCTCCAATTCATTTCTTCTCATAATGTGCCCAAACAAATTTTCACTGTCTGCGTCTGATGTTTATAATCAGTTTACGATCTTCATTTGTTTCTTGAAGGACTTGTTCATTGTTTTTTCTGTCTGTCCATGGTATTCTTTGCATTTTCTCAGAAACCACATTTCCACGGCCATCAGATGTTTTTCAGCTTGTCTGCTCATTGTCCACTCTACACATCCATACAAAATCACAGTTTCTATGTAGCACTTCAACACTCTTTTTCTCGTTTCAAATTGATATCTTTTACTTGGTCAGTATGATTTTCATCCTGCAAAAAGGCTACCTTCGCCATGGCATTCTTAAGTTCTAGATCTCTTCGAGGCATCTCCCCACTCCAGATATTACGACTGTATTCCAAGATAACTGTAACGATTCACTTGCTTAAGAATATACCCATTTACTCGTATATCACATTGTGGTATTTCCTTCTTCCCTGTGACGACCATAATCTGTGTCTTCCTAAATTTAATTCTAACCCTAGTTGTTCACTGTGTGCAACAACCGCATCTACTAAATGTTGCATGTCCTGTTCATTGTCTGCAATCAAGACTGTATCATCTGCATATCTAATGTTATTGATTTTGATTCCTTCCATACCTTCTATGTTTCTGAAAATATTTTCACTGTACAGGGAAACAAGATCTGGAGACATTACACATCCCTGTCTGACACCTCTTTTAATAGGCTGGTATTGACTTACTTCATTATCAATTCCGATGGCAGCTTGTTGTTTCCAATATATGTTTTTTACAAGTCTATGGTCTTTTCCATCAATTTGTAGATCTTTAAGCATCCTTATCATGTCGACATGTCTCACTTTATCGAAAGCCTTCGTGTAGTCAATAAAGCAAAGATGTAGATCTTTATTTACTTCTATAGAACGTTCAATTACTGTTCCCAGTATATACACAGCATTTACTGTACCCTTGCCTTCTACAAACCCACTTTGTTCTTCTCCTCAAAATACAAAGCATCGGACTCATAGATATCAGGGCCCGGACATCCTGGACATCAACGCAATGGATTCACAGATCTCAGGGCCGGGACTACCCTGAATATCAAAGCGTTGGACTCAAAGATGTCAGGAGACTCCGCAGCCAACCAATACTTGTGTGTTGCTGGGGGTTATATGAGATGTGAGGAACAGCAATGCTTGTACTTTACCATGCATGCCGTAAGCGGCGACCAAGGCGGGTTGGTGTCAGGCAGGATGCCCCAAACCGCAGCACACTAACCAATCAAGGACACGTCTACCGAAGGACTTATATAGAGAGATGGATGAGGGATTCTGCTTACGGTGGGAGGTGAAAGGCAGAGTAAGAAGAATAACGAGAAGAAGAAGAGAGCGGATAAGAAGAAGAAGGATAAGGATAAGGAGGAACAGAAAAAGGGCTAGGACGAGGAAAATGATTAGGAGGAGGTGGAGAAGAAGAACGGAGGGGAAGGAGAAAGAAGAAGAAGGAACAGGAGAATGAGAGGAAGCCGAGGAAGCAGAAAGACCAGATGAGGAGTAGGAGAAGAAGAAGAAGAAGAAGAAGAAGAAGAAGAAGAAGAAGAAGAAGAAGAAGAAGAAGAAGAAGAAGAAGAAGAAGAGGAGGGGGGGAGGGGAGGAGAAGGAGGAGGAGGGGGGAGGAGGAGGAGGGAAAAAAGAATACGAGAACAAGGAGGAGGAAGAGGAAAAAGACAACCAACGAACCACCATCTCTCCTCTATGTGTGCTGTTCTGTGTACGTGCGTGCGTGCAGCACGTTTACAATGGCTGTAACAATTAATAAGGGGTATTACAGCAGACAACATTGTTCTCTGTGGCCGGAGTAAATATATGCCTGCAGACATCGGTGACTACTCTAAATCTATCACTAGTGTCACATTCCTCCGTTTATTCATTCCTTCGTTCGTTCATTTATTCTTGTAATCGTGTTGATGTTCGTTCGTTCGTTCATTAACATATTCTTCCACTTAATTATTCATTCACTCATGCATTCGTTCATTTATTTATTCATTCGTTCGTTCATTCATTCACGTATTCTTCCACTGAAATATATTTTCATTCATTCATTCATTCATTTATTCATTCATTCATCCGTTCGTTCATTCCTTCAAGTGTTCTTCCACTGGTTCATATTTTCGTTCATTAATTCGTCCGTCCGTTCGTCCGTCCAGGGGATAACGAAATAATCGCCCAGTGCCTTGCCGTGCCATGACACAAGACTGTCAATAATCTTCTCACGCTGTCTTCCTAGATCTCTCTTTCCGCAAATCTTTCCGGCTGTTACAACATGTTCCAGTTTTTGGTTTTCTCATAACATGGCCAAACAACAATGACTGCCTATTCCTGATGTTTGTGATAAGTTGTCTTTACCACTCAGCTTCTCTTAAAACGTCCAGATTGCTCATTTTGACTGTCCAATTAATTTTCAGCATTCTTCTACAAAACCACATCTCCGAGGTTTCCAGGGATTTTTCACCTATTTACCAATTGTCCAGGACTCGCAACCATATGTTAAAACTGGTTCTATGTAACACGCAAGAACTCTTTTCCTGACTTTTAAGGACAGTGACATATTGCACAAAACGTTCTTCATTTGATAGAATGCAGTGTTTGCTTGTCATATTATGTTCTTTATCTCAGTGATGCATCTTCGATCTGATGTTATCCATGTGCCTAGATATCTTAATTTAAGACTTGCCCCAAAGTAACGTTCTGTACTTCAATTCAACATTTATGCACAATCTGTTTCATGACTTCTGTCTTTATATTATTCCAACTAAGGCCCATTCTTTCACTCTCCACAACCGCTGTGTCTATAATTTCCTGTAGATCCTTCTGACTTGTTGCAATTAAGACGATGTCGTCAGCATAACATAAGTTATTTATATTATGCCCACCAACCAGGATCTCTGGCATATTTTCTGTACATCTCATTATATGATCACAGTGCAATAAGAAAAAAATCAGGAGACAATCTGACGCCCTTCTTTATACACTGAAATGTTCCTAAAAGGTTGTTGATTCTTATGGCTGCTGTTTGATGCCAATATATCATCATCATTATCTTCCACTTCTGCCGTCAAGCGTCGTGAGGAGGAATAATTTGCGCTCCAGCGCCCACTGGGCGGCACTGGATAGTGTCATTCCGTGTGATTGTACAATGTCTTTGATGTCGTCAATCCATTTTCTTCTTGGGACGTCCTCTAGGTCTCGTCGCAGATGATATTTGATGTAAGGCCAGTGATGGTAGTTGTTGGTGTTGCATTCTAACGACATGCCAATTTTGTTCTTTATTATTCTCAAAAACTACTGAACGTAAACTTGCCCAGGAATCACGAATATCCAAAAAAATGTTAGGGTTGACTGCTACGTCCTGTAAAGTACATGCAACAACTTTTTGTTTTTTATTATTCGCAGATCTTTGTCGTCAATGTTCAGTTGCTCTAGTAACTGTATTATTTCGTCATGTTTCATATTGTCAAATGCTTTTGTGTAGTCTATGAACAATAAGTTCAGATCTGTTTTTACTTCTATAGCTCTGTCTAATGGTGTCCTGAGAATATATATAGCGTTGTGTGTGCCCTTTCCCTCCACAAATCCACACTGTTCATCACTAATTTCTGGTTTAATCTTGTTTCTTATTCTTTTCATAATTATTCTGAGTAACAGCTTTGTCATGTGACTGACTCATAAGACTTATTGTGCGATGCTCTTCGCATTCTAAAGCGCCTGGTTTCTTTGGCAGAGCTATAAAGTTGTATCTTAATAGGTCACTAGGAATGTACCCACTAGTGTAGATGTCATTTAGAATTTGTGTCAATATTTCTACTCCAAAATCAACCAGAGCCTCAATTTCCTCTACTTTAATGTTGTCTGGACCGGGAACCTTTCCTTTCTTTATGAGATGTAGTGCATCTTCAACTTCCGCTGCAAGTTTTGGTGGATCCTCACCATTGCTTTGAATATTTACATCCTGTCTCCTATCATCATCATACAGCTCTTCCAGAAATTCCGTCCATCTATTGACTATATCGTCTTGTCCCATCAATATTGCATTGCACGTTTCCTCGATTTTAAACATCCAGTGGTATTTCGTGTTTTCCTACCTGTTATTGTAATAATTTCTTGATTCATGTAATGTGAGTCTTTTCCACAGTTTGTCCCAATTTACATGTACTGTTGATTCAGCCATACTTCTTTAGCCACTTTGCATTTATTTACTATTTCTTTATGCTTTATATTATATTCTTCTGTGTCTTGATTTTTCTTCTTTCGTTCATCATCTGAAAAATTTCACCTGTCATTCATCTCTTTTTTTTTTTTCAATTCTATGTTTAGGTGGAATTATAGTTCTATTGATGTCTGTTGGATTGATTCCCGCAACATGTCCCATTGCTCACCAATAGTCTGTATTATCTCCATAGCATTATATCTATTGTTTACAGTAACATTGCACATTTCTCTCATTTCTTTGTCTGTTCTAAGTAATGCTAGATCTAACTGGATGTTCTTTGGGGTTTTCTTTATGTTTTAAGTCTTAACCTCATCTTTCCTATAACTGGACCATGGTCAAGAAGTAATACCAGTTTTATTTGGCTAACAACTAAAACATGTAAAATGGTATGGGCTGGAACAGGCAGAGCAACAAAGGAGACAATAACAAGAGCGTACGACAAGTGAATGCGAACCTTGGACAATCAACAAATTAAAAATAATGTTGCGGCTGGCCGAGTGGCTAGAATGCAGGGCTCACCATCGGGAGATCCGGCTTTGAATCCTCGGTAAGGTGAAGGATGTTGTCTGTCGGGGGGCAAAACTAAAAACATAATCTGCACAGTTCGCGGTGACTGCACTAGCCAGGCGGCCTCAATTCCTCAGGCTCAAGACCCCGCTTCCCCTGTCCTACACCGCAAGGTACTATAAGCAGTAGACGACATACCGTTGCTTTCCAAGCTTTTCCTAATTTGTTCATTAACATTCCATGATTCACTGCCATACAACAAAACAGGCTCCATCTAACATTTCAGTACTCTCTTTCTTGCATTCAGTGTTAGTGACTTATGATAGAGAGAAACTTCGAAGGACTGTTACGAGGGCGACGCTCTGCATGGAACAGTCACTCGGCGAATGAAACTTATGGCTCTAGAGACTCTTTTAACCGTCGTACCCAGTTCTCTGGTCATTTTCTGCAGCTGCTGACGCTGTTTCTTCTCCTCTTCCATCTTCTTCTTCTTCTTCTTCTTATTCTCAAGTTCTTCTCCTCCTTTTCATCATTCCCCTCCTCCCCCTTATTATTCTTCTTCTCGTCTTCTACCTCTTCTACTCGTCTTCTTATTTTACTACTATTATTTCTTCGTTCATCTTTAAAAATAAGAGCGTCACACCCAGTGATGCACCACAAAGGTCATCGTGTCTGACTTCTACATACACTTGTGCCAGCGTTGCTTCCTCTAGACCAGTGGTTCTCAACCGGTGGGGAATTGTCCCCCCCACCAAGGGGAATTTTAAGGTTTCGGGGCGGGGGGAGTGGAGGGGGTTAAGATTATTTCAAGATCGCGTTAATACAAGAACCAATTACTTGATATTATTTTTCCCTCCATACTTTACGGTTCTGTACTTCTCGCCCTTCTGAAATTCGTTTTATAACGTAAGTAGACCCGCAAATCACATTTTATGTAGACGTCTAGACTTGCTATAGTATGTGTTATTAAATTTAGCTTCCATGTTTACAATACACTGTAAAGGTGAGGGGGAATTTATAGGGCGGAAATACGAAAGGGGGCGGGGGGGGGGGGGGGGGGGGGGGGGAGGGGGGAATGACATTCTCAACATATGGTGAAGGGGTGCATGGACCAAAAAAGGTTGAGAACCACTGTTCTAGACAGTTTCCATCCAAGGTAACGGACTCTATCTACCCGCGGGCAGGTTTTCTATCCTAACAACTTTGCCAGAACGGTAGTCTTACGGCCTACTCTTTGCGACTTCCAACTGCCGTGATAATTTAGCGTGCACAGCGTGCACACGGACGCGCCGCTCTTTATCGCCCTTATCCAAGCAAGTCTAGGTATCTGATCTCACTAACCAAGAGATCAGGGATGCTGTGTGATTAATACCAGTCGATATCACTTGTTCTAGTAAAAATTGCCAGCCCCATGTCGGGGTTCGAACCCAGTACCTTCTGAGTCTGAGACGGACGCTATATCCCCTCGGCCAAGTCTCATAAACGCAGTTCAGGCAACATATTTGGAAATACGGAGACACGGAAATATCTTAGCTACTTATAATCGCCATATCAAAACTTTGTTTTAGTGAGTCATGTAATATTGATAAATGCACATTTTCCTTGCGTTTGTAACGCTTATTGTTTCTATTGTTATTTTTATTGTCTAAGATTAGCCTCATAAGTGAAGTATGAATGAAATAATGTATGAGAGCTGAGAGATAAGAAGGGTAGAATGTCAAACGGGAATGCGTGCCCAATTCTTAACCCTTTTGAAATAAAATTCGTTCACTTGCCATAGTTAAAGAGAGCTAACTCTACATAACAATACATAGTCAGTAAATTGTAATTGCGTGCCCATTGTTCGTTATTTTGGGCTTTTTAGTTTAGATGTTGATTGATTACCAACAATGGTGACACAATGAAAGAATTTAAAAGACGAATATCTATTGCTCTTCAAAGACTAAAATAATTGAATAAATTGTGGAGAGGGACAGATTGAACTACAAACATTAGATTTCTAAGAGCATGCATCTTTGCCATTGCAACATACGCCTGTGAGGCCTGGACACATAATAAACTAGCTGATCAGCGCATAAATGCCTTTGAATATAAATGTTACAGACGAGTTCTAAAAATATCTTGGATAAAGAAAAAATGCATCTATACTCTAAAAGCTGAATATGGAAGAAGTTGGCTAGTAAAGATGATAAAACAAAGAAAACTGAACAATTTTGGTCACTTGAAACATCACGAAAGTTTAGAGAGAAAAATATTGGTATATGTCGGGAAGAGAGGAAGAGGAAGGTCAAAGAGAAGATGGGTGCAGGATGTAGCGGATGATCTCCAGATAGTGTACAGACACAGAAAATCTTGCTTATGACCGAGAGGTTTTCCGGAAGATTGATATGGGAGCGAGGTTCTGCAAAGGACATGCCACTGAATGAATGAATGAATGAATGAATGAATGAATGAATGAATGAATGAATGAATGAGTTTAAATGTTACAGAATAGTTGTAAGAATATCATGAACTAAGGCGAATTAGAATACCGACATTCTATCAGATCTGAACATCGAAGACAACTAGTTATAAGCAGCAGCATGTCTCATCTCATCTCATCTCATCATGTTCCCATTGTACCTTACGGTGTCGATGTGAAGTATAAACTTCGTGAGAGTGCCCGATTATGGGCTTCATATATCGATATCCCCATGGACTCTGCTATTGCAGAGGTTTACGTGGTCGGCCTCTTCCTCTGTTTCCATCTGGTCTGTACATCATTGCTTGTTGTGGCATGCTGTTGACTGGTAACCTACTTGCATGGCCAAACCATTTGACTTGCTGCTTTCTAATAAAATCTAGTGCTGCTTTAACCCCAACTTTAGTCCTGATTTCTTCATTTCTGATCTTATCTCTTCTTGATACGTTGAGTATTCTTCTTAGGAACCTCATTTCTGTTATTGTGATATTTCTTTTCTATTTTTCTGTCATTGTCCAGGTTTGGCATTGGTAGCATAGAGCTGGTAGGAAGATTGTGTTGTAAAGTGCTTTCTTAGTAGTTATTGATACATGTTTGTTATTTAGTATTGGTGCCATTTGTCCAATGAGTTGATTTGCCTTATTGCACCTATTTTCGATTTCGTCTTCTGATCTGCCATTTGATGATATTATACTTCCTAGGTACTTGAAACTCTTTACTTGTTTCAAGGAATGTTCGTTTAGGTGAATTGTTGTTGTTTGTTCTTATTTAGTTATAGTCATTACCTCTGTTTTGCTTGTGCTAATAATCATGTTATGTTCCCTACACATTTCGTTTAGACTATTCATGTGGTCTTGTAATTCAGCTTCTGATTTTGCTATTATGTGTTGGTCGTTCGCAAACATGAGTTCTCTCATGTCTAATGATTAGATTTGCAGATGGTTCTTCTTCTGTGTTCTCGTCATGCGGTATTCTTGCTGTCTCTGCTTGGCTGGTTTCTTTACATATGTTGTCTATATATGTTATGAACAAGAGAGGGGACAGGACACAACCTTGTCGTACTCCAGATCTTATGGTGAAGGATTCTGAGTGTCCTCCAGTTGCTCTCACTATGCATTCACTGTTGTTGTATAAGCTTCTACATAAGTTTGTTAGATGTGTACTCACTCCATATTGTTTAAGGATTTCCCACAGCTTGTTTCTTTCTACTCTATCAAATGCCCTTTCTTGGTCGACAAAGGCTAAGTAGAGAGTTTCATTGAATTCATTGAATTTTTCTATAAGTTGTCTAAGAGCAAAAATGGCATCTGTGCATCCTTTGTTTTTCCTAAATCCAAGTTGTGTTTCGCTTAGCTGGGGTTCTAAAGTAGTTCGTAATCTGTTTTCAAGAAGAAGCATTATGTCTCATAAAATGAAATACTTTGGCGATACTAACGCCACGGTGGCTTGGAAAGATCATTGATGGAAGGCACGGTTACTGGAAGAAACGGCAGGGATCGACCAGCATGAAGATGACACAGAACATTGTAGACACCGTGGGCTTCAGGGTGCAGACATGGCCAGAGATCGTGACACTTTTAGGTGGGCCGTGATGTTGGCCACATTCTGCAAAGGTCCTCTACACGATAACTATCGTTTGGCTTCCCACTGTTCTTGTTGCAGTTGTTGTTTTTCTTCTGTTTCTTCCCATTCTCCTCCTTTGTGTTCGTCTTTCTCTTCTTCTTCTGCCTGTGCTATTTTGATTCTATTTTCTTTTCCCCCCATTTCCTTCTTTTCCTCTTTCTCCTCCTCCACATACTCTTCTTTTTCATCTTTTTCTTCTTCTTCTTCTTCATCCATCTCATTTTCTTCCTCTGATTATTATTATTATTATTATTATTGTTGTTGTTGTTGTTGTTGTTTACTGAGCAATACAATTACCGTACACCTGATAGTACATTGTTGCTGGAACTAAGAAATCCAGACCATGCTGTTATATCCATCATCAGACATACAGGCAAACAGACAAACAGAAAGATTGACAGAGACAGGGAAGTAGGCAGGTCATAGGCAGGTAGGTATGTAAGTAGGTAGACAAGTGAAGGAGTAGACGACTGAAAGAGCAGACAGATAGAGATGGGTGAATGGATAGGTAGGTAAAAAGGTAGGTGGCCAAACAGGCATGCAAACAGACAGATTAACAGATAAACAAGCAGACAGATGGATGGATGGATGGATGGATGGATGGATGGATGGATGGATGGATGGATGGATGGATGGATGGATGGATGGATGGATGGATGGACGGTGTTAGGTACTGGTGGATAGTTAGGCAGTAGGCACATAGGTAGACTGGTAGACAGATAGACAAACAATCATACAGACAGGAAGACAGACAGACAGATAGATAGACAGACAGAAAGGCAGGTGGGTAGACAGGCAGGCAGGCTGGGTAGACAGACAGATAGACAGACAGACAGGCAGGCAGACAGACATGCAGACAGACAGACAGGACAGACAGACATACAGACAGAGCAGACAGACAGACAGATAGACAGACAGACAGACAGGCAGGCAGGCAGGCAGACAGACAGACAGGCAGGCAGGCAGACAAGCAGGCAGACAGACAGACAGAAGGCTGGCAGACAGACAAATAGGCAGGCAGGCAGACAAATAGACATACAGACAGGAGACAGACAGACAGACAGACAGACAGACAGACAGACAGACAGACAGACAGACAGACAGACAGGCAGGCAGGCAGGCAGGCAGGCAGGCAGACATGTAAACATACAGACAGGCAGGCAGCCATTCGAACTTTCATGTAGCAGCTAAGCAAAGGTTAATAGTACAGAAAAATGCTTCTCTGCCACCCTGGCATATCAGAGACACGTTGCCAGGTTCATCTGTTCTCAATCAAACAGCACTTAATGACCCACATAGTCAATATTATGCCTGGCCTTCTGACACCCAAGACAATGTTCGTACCATCTTATCATGTTGGGTGAAGCCGTGAGGTCACTAAAAGCTAAATCTACCTAGATCAGGGTTTAAACCCAGGATCGCCTGTCTGGTCAGTGCAAGCACTAACCACTGGACTTCTACGGCTCTGTGTAACACAATAGAATTGTCTAACTCATTATGTCCGAGTCAGTTGCTACTTTAAATGTTCCGGCACAGGAGGTACATTAAAGGGCGCTTTTCCATGCAGCAAATTAGGAATATGGTGCTAGTCAATGAATGAATGAATGAATGAATGAATGAATGAATGAATGAATGAATGAATCAATCAATCAATCAATCAATCAATCAGGTACCGTCTCCACAATGAAGGTTGGTTGCAGTGGATCTCCAACACTGTCTGCCTCTCACCCTGACTGTGCATTCTGTCAGATTGCTGTCCATCCATCTCTTGATGTTATCTTCCCACTTGTACTGTTGTCTACCTCTTGCTCGCTTGCCTTCGACCTTACCCTCCAATATGGTTTTTATAAGAGTGTTATGTCTTTTAATGTGATCAAAATATTTCACTTGCTTCTTTTTTATTTCTTTCATCAACTCTCTTTTCATTCCCAGTTTTTCTATAACCTCTGTATTTGACTGTTTTTTGTTTCCATGAAATACGACATATTATTCTGTATATCCACATCTCCAGGGCCTTTATTTGACTTTCTAGTTGCTTGTTAAATGTCCAGGCTTCCGTGCCATACAGTAGTGTTGAATATACGTAACATTTGACAATTCTCATTTTTAATGCGTTTTTAATCTTTCTAGATGCTAATACTGATTTCTTCTGTATATCCACATCTCCGGGGCCTCTGTTTAACTTTCCAATTGCTTGTTCAATGTCCAGGCTTCCGCGCCATATAGTAGTGTTAAGTATACATGATGCTAATGCCATAGTTTAATACAGACCAACTGGCAATCAATGTTAGATGTGGCCAATGTTAGATGTGGCCAATATCAAGCCGGCCGCCTTTACCTCCCAGTACATTTCCTGATATTCATTTTAAGCTGTCTGGATATAGCGGCCCAGGTCAATTGTTTACATAAGCCTTGGATCAATGGGGATTTAAAAAGATGAGCATCAAGCCAGCGGGCAAGTGTGATAGCCACTGCACCACCATAGCTGCCACTCTTCCAGTATTTGACAATAAATTATAATAGTCTCTGTCCCAGTTCAAACTTCACAGAAAAGGTTCAAAGATAGGAGGTCAGCATGGCCGAATGGATAGGAGCGTGTGTCTTCAAATATCCAGTGTGCTGATGTTGAGGTAAAGGGTTCACCCCAACACCGGACAGTTGGACAAAAGCAAAAGAAGAGGAAGTAGAAGGAGGAGGAGGCGGAGGAGGAGGAGGAGGAGGAGGAGGAGGAGGAGGAGGAAGAAGAAGAAGGAGGAGGAGGAGGAGGAGGAGGAGGAGAAGAAGAAGAAGAAGAAGAAGAAGAAGAAGAAGAAGAAGAAGAAGAAGAAGAAGAAGAAGAAGAAGAAAGAAGAAGAAGAAGAAGAAGAAGAAGAAGAAGAAGAAGAAGAAAAAGGAGGAGGAGGAGGAGGAGGAGGAGGAGGAGGAGGAGGAGGAGGAGGATCAATACAGTGGTTACTTAAAGTCTTTTTGTACCAAACAAAGCACGTTATGGTCAATTATTACCCCATACATCACATATCTTACTTAACCCTTTCATTCCCTCACAACTGTCAACTTCACAGTAATAAATGTCTATAGCATAATGAGTTTAAATAATTGGTGTCGAACACAGATCTTAGACAGAAATCAAAACACCCGCAATCACTTACCGCCATTTCTAAATGCTCAGCCATTGATTTCGTTGCCTCGGGTTCCATTTCATATTCCATTTCTGTCTGCCCGGCGTGATTAAACAGGTTAATCCGGCGGATCACCACATCACGGATGATTCCATCCAGCACTAGTCGGCCTAGTTCAGACCTGTTTAGTTCTGTGTTAACCTGCTCCATCAGCCATGGAATGAATCCTTGTTCAACATCTGCAGCAAGGGAAATAATCATCCAAAATATTACTTTTCTGTAAAGATAATTTTTATGTGTGCGTTTGCTCGCTTTGAACTCAAGCGTAGTCCATACACGTTCTACTACTTCTAGTAGCACTGGGCTGATTTTTGTGTGTGGATTAGCTTTTGTTATTACCAGTGTCCCTAGCCATCAGGCAAACCCACTCCAAGTTTAGAGATTGTAATGATGATTATGCCTATGAACTATGGGATTTTGCACTGAATACATTTACACGGCGGATGTGCTGTGCTCCCAGGTCGACCCAACCTTAAGTGGGTACCAGGAAATATCTTCGGAACTAAAGGAGCTGACAGTATACTAACCATAACACCAACCGAGAGTTGATTGGTCTATTCAAATATGTGTGTAGCACCATATACCCAAAGCACCTTAACACGTGTAAAAAGATCCTTTACATTCTTTACTTTACATTCCTTACTTTACAATCTTTACTTTAAATTCCTTACTTTACATTCTTTACTTTACATTACTTACTTTACATTCTTTATTTTATATTCCTTACTTTACATTCCTTAGTTTACATTCTTTATTTCTTACTTTAAATTCCTTACTTTACATTCTTTACTTTAAATTCCTTACTTTACATTCTTTATTCTACATCACTTATTTTACATTCCTTACTTTACATTCCCTTCTTTACTTTACATTCCTTACATTACTTTGCATTCTTTACTTTGCATTCCTTAATTTACATTCCTTATTTTACATTCCTTACTTTACATTCTTTACTTAACATTCCTTACTTTACATTCTTTAATTTACATTCCTTACTTTGCACTCCTTATTTTACACTACTCACTTTACATTCTTTTCTTTACATTCCTTGCTTTACATTCTTTACTTAACATTCCTTGCTTTACATTCTTTACTTTACATCCTTCACTTTACATTCTTTACTTAACATTCCTCACTTTAACATTCCTTACTTTACTTTCATTCCTTACTTTACTTTCTTTACTTAACATTCCTTACTTTATATTCTTTACTTTACATTCTTTATGTCACATTCTTTATTTTACATTCACACAACTATAATCCACCTGCAACCTTTCCATCATCACAAATGGCACCAATACTAAAGAACAAACATGTATCAATAGTTACTAAGAAAGCACTTTACAACACAATCTTCCTACCAACGCTATGCTACCAATGCCAAACCTGGACAATGACAAAGAAAGAGAAAAGAAAAATTGCAACAACAGAATGAGACTTCTGATTTCTGAGAAGAATACTCAATGTATCAAATCAAGAAGAGAGAAAATCAGAAATGAGAAAATCAGAAATGAAGAAATCAGGACAAAAGTGGGGGTTATAAGCAGCGCTATATTTTATTTGAAGGCAGCGTTAAATGGTTTGGCCACTAGGTTACCAACTAACAGTATACGACAACAAGCAATGATGTATGGACCAAATGGAAGCAGAGGAAGAGGCCGACCACGTAAACGATGTACAGAGGGTATAGCAGAGTCCATGGGAATCACGATATATGAAGCCCATAAGCGGGCACTCTCCCTATGTTTATGCTTCACCTCGACACCACAAGGTACAAGAGGAACAAGATAAAATAAAATTAGATGAGATAACAAAATATGGTTTGAACCTCTTTCCACAGGATCATAGAAGTAGCCATTGTCAGCCAGAGTTCCGAACACTGACGGCACCAGATCTGACAGGTAGCTCTGGGCAAAGGCTCGTGCAGCAATCTTCTCCGCTGTTTCCTTTTCTTTTCTTAAAATTTCTCGCTGCTGTTTCATCCTCCTCTCCTGCATAGACAGTAAAAAAGATAAAATTGTCATGGAAGAAAATATATTTGGTTCATTGGTTTGCTTTGAATCTTCTGACAGACTGAACTTTAACTCTTAACAGGTTTGAGGCCTAACAAAAAGTAGGTTTGGACCATACAAAAATGACAGGCAGAAAATGGGAGGGTGACACAAGGGTGTGTCACAGCTATGACTTAAAAGTTGTCAATTTGGTAGCAGACATGTCGTATTATATATCAACTAAAGGTGGTTGCATAGGGAAAAACTACTCTATATAACATCATCATCATATTTTGTGCCGATAAGCATGGGTGGTCATGTTTTGCCATCTTACACAATCACCAGTGTCATGGATCAGCTCTGTGTTCATGTCTCGACCATGCCATGTAGTCAAGCCATCCAGATATTTAATTCTCTGCTCCCCTTGTACTTTTTCCTTCAATCTTTCCAAGTTTTCACCAAATTCTCTAGTTTATGTCTTCTGATAACGTGCCCAAAAATTGTTGATTGTCTGCGTCTAATTTCTCTAATCAGATTACGGTTTTCATTTGTTTCTTGTAGGACTAGCTCATTGGTTTTTCTGTCTATCCCTGATATTCTTAGCATTTCCCTCAGATTCAGATGTGTTCAGCACTGTATATAAGCCCATGGCATATACGGGAAATCGCTTAAGACTATTAATCATCCCTTGGCATTGAAGTCTCATGCATTGGCAGTCAGGTCATCTAAGCCATGCAGGTCATCTAAACCATGCAGTTCATCTAAGCCATGCAGGTCATCTAAGCCATGCAGGTCATCTAAGCCATGCAGGTCATCTAAGCCATGCAGGTCATCTAAGCCATGCAGGTCTCTAAGCTATGCAGGTCACCTAAGCCATGCAGGTCATCTAAGCCATACAGGTCATCTAAGCCTTCCACATTAGCCCAGTGTGAGAGACTGGTGTTAGAACTTCACATTAGCCCAGTGTGTGAGACTGGTGTTAGAACTTATCATTAGCCCAGTGTGTGAGACTGGTGTTAGAACTTCACATCCACGGAGAAGAACATATTCTAAGGCAGGAACATGCTAAGGCTTCATGATGTGATGGGGAACATTATATTAAGTAGGCCTGAATGAATGGAGAACATCATATTAAGTAGGCCTGTGTGTATGGGGAACATCATATTAAGTAGGCCTGTGTGTATGGGGAATAGGTAGCTAATCCTTTCCTCTGTTAGCAGACGATGAATGTTGGCATCGAAATATCTTCAATGAGGCACATTAAGGTGTAACCAGGTCATCTTTCAGCACAGCATATGTGGGATGGCTGGGAATAGGCCTGGGTTGGTGATATTTTCTCCAAAGGTTTGAGGTGTCCCATTGTCAACAGATTTCAAACCAACATCTAGAGGGATGTCAGAAAATATAACAACTCTTTAACATTATCACTTTAATTGATTCAGTGCCAAACATTAAATAGGTTTCAACTAAACAAATATGGATGGTGGGAAATGGGAAGTAGGGCTGTGTCACATTTATGACTTACAAGTTGTTGATATGGTAGCAGACATTTTGTATTATATATCAAAGTACAGGGAGGTTACATAAGGAAAATTACTGTATATAAACCAATGGCAGATATGAGAAGTCCCATTGCACTTAATCTGTTAAAGTATTCAAGAATAGGTCACTGTATAAGGAAACAAATACAAACATGTCGGAAGTCCTAGAGCTGTAGGTCATTCTTGTGTAAGCACAGTATTGTCCCTGTTTCTATCTCACATGTGATGTAAGACATGTGATGTAAGATATGTGATGTAAGACATGTGATGTAAGATATGTGATGTTAGACATGTGATATAAGATACATGATG
This sequence comes from Cepaea nemoralis, assembly GCA_014155875.1. NCBI lineage: Eukaryota > Metazoa > Mollusca > Gastropoda > Stylommatophora > Helicidae > Cepaea > Cepaea nemoralis. Next base: position 28,182 of record JACEFZ010010700.1, on the reverse strand, counting down.
TAAGATAAGTGATGTAAGAAATGTGATGTAAGACATGTAATGTAAGATATGTGATGTAAGAAATGTGATGTAAGATACATGATGTAAGATACATGATGTAAGATATGTGATGTAAGATAGTGATGTAAGATACATGATGTAAGATATATGATGTAAGATTATGTGATGTAAGATACATGATGTTAGATACACAATGTCAGGTACACGATGTAAGATTTGTGATGCAAGATACATGATGTCATATACATGATGTCAGATATTTGCTGTAAAATACATGATGTAAGATACATGATGTTAGAAATGTGATGTAGGATATGTGATGTAAGATACATGATGTAAGATATGTGATGTAAGCTAGATGATGTAAGATACATGATGTAAGATTTGTGATGTAAGATACATGATGTAAGATATATGATGTAAGATTTATGATGTTAGAAATGTGATGGAAGATAGTGATGTAAGATACATGATGTAAGATATGTGATGTAAGGTACATGATGTAAGATATGTGATGTAAGATGTGATGTAAGATATGTGATGTTTAGATATATGATGTAAGATAATGATGTAAGATACATGATATAAGATACATGATGTAAGATACATGATGTAAGATACATGATGTAAGATACATGATGTAAGATACATGATGTCCAGGAAGGTTAACCCGGTCAACAAATGCCCGCAGAAGTCGGATGTGTAAACAGGCACAACGCAATCACATCCGGAAAAAAAACTCTGGATGAACGCACAAGAAGAAGAAGATACATGATGTAAGATACATGATGTAAGATACATGATGTAAGATACATTATGTAAGATACATTATGTAAGATATATGCTGTAACATACATGATGTAAGATATGTGATGTAAGATAATGATGTAATAGACATGATGTAAGAAACATGATGTTAGATGTGTGATGTAAGATAATGATGTAATATACATGAAGTAAGAAACATGATGTAAGATATAAGCTGTATCATACATGATGTAAGATACATGATGTAAGATACATGATGTAAGATACATGATGTACGATACATGATGTAAGATACATGATGTAAGGTATGTGACAGAGATTAAGAGCAGAACAGGCCAGGCAAAAGCCTCATGTCAGAAAATGAAATGTTTTCTAAGTCACTCATGTCAAATGTCAGAAAAAGAGTACTGAAATATTGGATAGAACCTGTACTTCTGTGTAACTGTCAATCTTGGAATGTGAACACAGAAATTTGGAGGAACTTGGAAACAATGAAGTGTGGTTTCTGAGACAAATGATGTGAATATCTTTGACTGCCAGAGTAGCTAACAAGCATGGCCTAGAAGACACTGATGATGGTAGAACATTAAATTCAACCATAAGAAAGAGACAATGTCCTTTGTTCATCATGTGATGAGAAGAGAAGTATTGGAAAATATCATGATGACTAAAAACATCAGTGACAGAAAAGGCAGAGGAAGATCAAGAGAAATGATGCTGGATAGTCTTAGATGGTGGAATATCATCAATGGAAGAGATCCAGAACACCAAGGACTGAAACTTGTGGTGATACATAGATACTGACTTCATTTGGCAGGGCACATGTTGATGATGAATGAAAATTGTACTGGCACCTGGCCGTCTTGATAGACAATAGTTTGTTACATTGTGCTTCAAATAAGGCATAACTACAACCCATGGCGATGACCAGGGATGGAGACCTCTCCATAGCACAAATCCTGGGCTGAATTTTAGAGACCATGTGTTGCCCATGCGGTATGATCCCTCTCTCTGCCTCCCTAGTTTACTCCATAGGAAAGGTTACACCAATATGTCTGGAACAAAACAAGCTGCAGAAGTTGCCAAATCAGTGAAGCAATGCTCTAACTGTCCACGCTCGACCAGTTGCCACCAAAGCTTACGGCCTGGTCTGCCCTGCCATGATATTTAGTCTTTAGATTGCATTTGAATGAATATGATCCTTAAGCAAAACCCCAAAAATACCATACCATACCTTTTCTTCTCTGTGTCTTCTTTCCTGTTCTTCCAAACGCTGCTGCTCAACAAGCTCAGCATTGCGCAGCTCTTCAAACGTACGTTGTTGCTGTCGCAGGTTTGCCAGCTCCTCCTCTTCCATGACCTCCAGTAGAGCCTGCTCAACAGTCTTGCCCACTAACACCTCAAGTATCGGTTTCACCTCGACATCAAAGTCAAACAACTGAAAGAAAATCAGACATTTCTGTTTCAGAAAAATCATTGCATTGTGTTGTCATTTCTGATGGCAATGAATAAAAGATCAATCAATTAATCAGGTGGTGTCTCCACAATAAAGGTTGGCTGAATTGGATCTCCAACACTGTCTGTCTCTTGCTTAATTGTACATTCTGCCAGACTGCTGTTCATCCATCTCTTGATGTTATCTTCCCACTTGTATCATAGCCTCTTGCTCGCTTGCCTTCAACCTTACTCTCAGTATGATTTTTGTAAGTGTGTTATATGAATAAAAGAAAAAATAGTTAGTTGCATATCCTTTAGAGGACGTGGCAGTCAATCCCAGCATGTTTGGCTATTTGTAATGTCTTGGCAATTTACATTCAGTAGTTTGCCATTATTTTCTGAATGATTGACACTCATACCACTGTATGAAAACCAAAGCAATGCGGTCTGCTGCCAAATCACCTGCAGCTGTGTTTCGAATGTGGGATCACAAATTGTGTCAGTAGCCACAGCGCCACAGCTTAAGAGCAGCCGGCAGGAAATTGATGGTTATGGTCTCTCAATTGGATGAGTATCACTTTACAAAGGCAATGGCTAATGTCACTGACCAATATGGTCACGGCTAAGAAGGAAAGCAACTGCAGACTACCGTCTTTACAAATGCCTAGAAAATTATACTGCTACTACTGGCACCTGGCCGTCATGACAGACGATAGTTTGTTACATTGTGCTTCAAAAATAGCACAAAGCCTGAGCTAAATTGTAGAGACCTATGTGTTGCCCATGCAGCATGATCCCTCTCTCTGCTTGCCTAGTTTACTCCAGAGGAAAGGTAACACCGATACATCTGGAACAAGACAAAGCTGCAGAAGCTGCTCAAAGCAATGCTCTAACTTCTGCCTGTCGGAGCTTTGATCCTAGAGCAGTTGCCGACCAAGGTTTAGAGCCTGGTCTGCCCTGCCATGACATTTACTATTTAGGATGCATTTCCTCAAACCAGGATAAGGCTTATACCCTCCCAATTGCGCTTTTTCACCTAAGCCGTTGGCATAATGTGGGGTGTCGGATTTGGTGAGCGCCACAAAAAACTAAAGCAGTCAAAGAAATCATGTAGAAAGACTGTTATATGGGGGAAGTTGTGCACAGGACAAGCAACTAGACGATAATAAAGCACACACCAGAACCATCACCAGGTGTAGCTTCATGACCTGATTCTGAAAGGCATAACAGGGATAGAGGAGCAGAAGAAGAGAAGTAAAAGGTGACAAAGAAGAAGAATCAAACACAACAACAAATTCTCCAACGTACATCCCCTTCGTAGATCTGTGAAGCCACATCCACACCGGTCTTGGCAGGAATGAACAACGGGGATGGAGGGCGATCCAGAAAGGCATCTGTCTGGCACTCCTGATCAGCTTCCTCCACCCGGTCACTCAACTCTTCAAGGTACAATTCCGTCTGCACATCGATATGCTTGCGTCCTTGAACAGGCTCTGGGGATTTGGGTCGGAACTGGTCTCTGGCCCTCTTTCTGGCAATAGCTCTGCGTCTGCTTTCTTGCTGGCGCTGGATTTCAAGAGGGTCTGGTTGAGCTGACTGTATGACATAAGAAGAAGAATATTACAACATGTAAAGAATAGTATTAACATATAAGAGCAGCAGTGGTTCTATGATTAGTCAGCTTGCTTATGAAGACAGTGGCCTGGTTAAATTTCTATCAGTGACAAGATTTGTGTCTGACCAGTTGTTGTCTGACCAGTTGTTGTCTGACCTGTTATTGTCTGACCGGTTGTTGTCTGACCGGTTGTTTTCTGACCGGTTGTTTTCTGACCGGTTGTCTGACCAGTTGTTGGGGAACCTTTCCTGCCAGTCTATTCATCATGTTTGAAACCACATCAAGACAGACATTTAAAAAAAAATTGTCATCGGTTTTCAGGTTGACCCACCTTAAAATAGGCACTAGAAAATGTTATGGAAAGTAAAAACAGCCGATGTGATATTAATCAATTTAAAATAGGAACTAGGAAATGTTATGAAAGGTAAAAAGAGCTAGTGTGATATTAATCACATCGTCCATCAATTACCAATTGGTCTATAAAAATGTTGGGATAAAGCATCATGTACCCAACAGACCTTAGCTTGGGAAAAGGTCATTTACTTTGTACCTCTTACCAGTAGTTGGGCAGCTCATGAGGCTATTGAAATAGCATTCAGAATTAAAGCACATATATTGATCGGTGCTCACTGAAGTAGAAGAGGGGAGTAGAAATTAGAAGTAACTAGATAACAAAAAAATAAAAAATTATAGTGATCTAACTAGGATTTGAACCTGTTACCTCCAAACAACAACACCGCCTCATTATAGGAACATGTGTGCTTTGATGCATGGGCTTATAATGTGTGATCTGATCTCTACTTCTTTCCTCTACTTCTATGAGGGCCACTCACTACCTGTGAATTTATTTCTTAATATTTCGTCACACCAGTAAGGCTCTGGGATCAACCAGCATTGAGCACCATTTTCAGAATTTTCTTCAACCCAGGATCATTAAGTGCATATCAGGGCTGATAGGATATATCGACAACAAGTATCATCATCGTCATCATCATATGATACCACATTCTTCTGGGGCATTCTTCTGGGGCATTCATCTGGGGCATTCTTCTGGAAAACAGGAGTCGGGAAGTAGCTTGATCACCCATGCTAAATGGCTAAACACACCATGATGTTGATGATGATGATTAAGATGATGGTGATGGTGTGGTGACGTGGATGATGACAGTGGTGGTGTGAATGATGATGATGATGATGATGATAGCGATGGAGTGGATGATGATGATGATGATGATGATGATGATGATGATGATGATGATGATGATGATGATGATGATGATGACATTGATGGTGGTGGTGCTGATGATAATCATCATCATGATCTGGTGATGGTGATGATGATGACGACTTCAGAAAATCCATACCACTGGAAGTATATGCTGCGCATATGTGTTTCCTCGAACCACTCTTCTGTCGTACATAATGTTGCCATATTGTATGGGGCCATCTCTGAAACATTAAATAGTCATACTGAAACATTCAATATTCATATACAAGTCAATATGGTGTCATCTCTGAAGCAAGAGTAGGTTCACCTGATGGCGAGGAAAACTGGTAATAGGGAAAGCTAATGCACATGCAAAAATCAGTCCAGTGCACACAAAAAATAGTAGCATGTGTATGGATTACAGTTGCATTCAAAGCGAGCAGAGCGAAAGCCAAAAACAACACAAACGATATCAGTCTGGTGATAATATTTGGTACTTAATTTTTAATTCACCGCAAACAAACTGCATAGTTATTTTTAGCACTGACCTAGATCTGGTGGCATCTGTCAATTTTCAGAAAAGGGATATTGGGATTCACTTCATGTTCAGGCGCATGTCATTGTCTTTGCAAACTGGCCCCCAGATAACATCAAAGATAAGCGCAGACAGATGGGACATACACAAGATAAGACGAGTAGCACAAGATATGGATATACACTCCGATGATAGTGAGGGCCCTCTGGGCCCAGAAACATTTATTGCATCCATCGATTCAGTCTAGCAGTCCACCACACACTCAACAGGAAGTGATCAACAACACATTCAAGTTATATGATTCTTTATTGCATATAGTTTTTCACATGACACAAATGATCCTATCCCCATACACAAGTTGTACAGTATATCAACATACCCCTACACCACTACGGAACCACCCTGATGTCACGTGATTTCCCCGGATTCCTTTGTTTGCAGTGAATTAGAAATGAAGTACTTAGTATCCTTCTGCTGCTGCCGCCATTCTTAACATACTACAATAGTTGCCCTGGAGCCGCGGTACAGCAATGGTTGGATGCTTGCCTGCTGAGCCAGCAGTCATGGGTTTGAATCTTCAGCAAGGCAGATTTTTATAAATTGATCTGGGCTCCCAGGTGGACGCAGCTTAAAATGGGTACAGGGAATTGTCTTGGGAAGTGAAAGACTGAATAACTCCAAAAACAATTAGAAAATATACATCAGTAGTTTATCATTTTCTTAGCATCTTAGTTTAATGAAATATGATGAAATCTTGAGTGTCAAATTGTTTGAGAGTAGTGTCTGTAGTGTAATATGTGTGCATCAGACAATAAAGACAACTTTATCACTCATTTTTATATTGTCATTATCAACATGATGAATCCTCAAAGTCCAAGCATTTCAGGGAAATATTTGTTTTGTTGAGCACCAGTCACTTTATTAGATTTGTTATGTCTTTTATATTTGATGTCTTTGTTCCAATTTTGCAACTGTAATCTGTAGAATTGTGTTTCATTTGTGTGTTAGCATCAACTTCCTTGATTTTTGTGTGTAAGACAATTGTTTTCTCAAATTTGAAAACATGCTTTATTTATCTACCTTGTTTCACCTGTCATTTGGAAGTGCCGAATGTAAGACGAGCCTGCATGCCCAATTTGTTACCCTTTGAAAATAAAGTTTGTTCGTTCGTTCGTTCGTTTGTTCGTTCGTTTGTCATACTTGGGTTAAAATTGTTATTATTATAATGTTGTCTATACATTGACATTCTGTGAATTGTTAATATATAACTATACATATTATATGTGTCTATAAACATGCTGGCTCTGTGGCTATGGCATAACGGACACAGTTCGTAATTTCGCTTATCCGCGTTCAAAACACAGCTGCAGATGATTTGGCAGCAAACTATCTTGCGTTGGTTTTTTATGAAATGGTATGGGTGCCGGTCGTTCAGAAGAAAAAGTCGCTTAAAAGTCGAAAGGGTCGACTTCATTGCACTGGGTTTTATCCCATATGGCTCGGTCTCTTTCCGCAGTACGGAAAGCGTCGCACACAGCACGAACTCCGTAGCTTTTAGCGACGACTCACAGGAGTCTCCGAAAACATTTAACTCGTAAACCGAAGGACGTGGCCCAGAATCGAACCCACAGCCTTCGGAGCAAGAGTCAAACGGCTTGACCACTTCGCCACAGAGACTCCCTGGTTTAGAAAGGGTCGTTCAGAAAGCAATGGCAAACTACTGAACGTAAACTTGCCCAGAGATCACAACAGCAAAACAATCCTTGTGTTGACTGTGACCTTCTGAGATAGCAATCACCTAGAATGACCAAACCTCCTTAATCACCTCCTATGATATGCTTGATAGGTTGGGATTTTAACTTTCTTTGCTTCTGGTGTGGGCACTGACAAAGGGCAACTATGTTAGACAACTATTACATGTAAACAAGTGACACACAAGCCTTGAGGCTCATCTAGCATATGGTGCAAGCCCCTGATTTGAACAGACCAATCAGTCCTGGGTAGGTTATGTGGTCAGTAGCATGCCAGCTGCCGTTATATCCCCAGACATTTCCAGGTACTCATTTTATCCTGAGCTGACCTAGGAGCCTGGGTCGAATGTCAAAATCTCCCTCTATGCGGATTCAAACCCATGACCACTAGGCCAACAGATGAGCATCTAGGCACTACACTAATGTGACTCTCTTTCTTTATTTCAGTTTTAATTGTGGCTTTCAGACCATTTTCTTCTTTTCATGGCTTCTGTTCTGGTACTAACATTAACTGGACAACAAAGAGAAAGCGGAATAGTAAAGTTTGTCACAGGAATGCTACAGTGGGATGCAGGAAAAATTAAACTCTTTGTAAAAATATACTGAGATAAGAGACATTATTATACATTTATAAAAACAAAAACAAAATAAATAAAGACAATGCAAAAAAGTAATTAAACTATTAGTTACCAGACAAGCAATGCACAGTGATGTAATTTTCTGTTTATCATCAGTAAAGTAGACTTTCAATTATGATAATTAATATTTAATTAATAATCTAACAAATCTTAATGTAATAACAATTTATTTTATTGTCTGGATGGTTTTTTTTTTTCTATTGTTCCTGTTTATGACAAAGTTGTGTGATATTTACAACTTTCTGCCAAGAGATGATGACTTCTTCTTGGCATTTGTTGTTCAGGATAGCCTCCCTGCACTGGTGCCATTAGACATTCCCCTGGATTTCAGATAATTAGCAAAGTTTCCTACACTAAAATCTCTAAATGTCCACATGTTTTGTCTTTAAAATCATCAGTTTGAAGCAGCTGCTATTGCTAATTCTATAACTCTTCACATTTCAAAGTCATGCTCTTAATAACAGCTGAAAAACGTTACAGATTTTCCGTGGCAAATGTTTAATATTTACAATCAATGTAAACATAAAAACAAACATAATATACTATGGGTATATTAGCCAAAATATAAAATATGAAAGTAAAGACACAAGTAATGGTAGCTACAAATTTTAACTCCGTTAAACCAGAATATAAAAGCAAAATGCTGAAAGAAAAATGTAAAACATACCATAATCATAACCATCATCATCACTTTTTTTAAAATTTAAATCTGCAGTTCAGATTAAAGTTTGTGGATTGTGATGGTACTGTTAGCATGTATCATGTTTCCCTTTTTTTTTTAAATTAAAAGGACCCTAATTCAAATATTCACTTTTATTTGTAATATGTTTTTCATTTATTCAGCTGCCTAGTCACATTTATACATTTTCATCAACAGGAAGCGAATAAAAACACAAAATATGACTAGGAAGCTTAATGAAAGAAAAAACACACACAGACAGAAGCAAATGCTTTGACCAAAGTATTTATCAAGGAATAAGGAAAATCCCCGGGAAGGTTAGCCCGGTCAACAAATGCCTGAAGAAGTCAGATGTGTCAGCCAAAAGGCACAAAAATCACAGCTCTGCTGTAAACAGTCACAATGCAATTGCATCCACAATAAACATTTTGGATGAAAGAAGAACAATAAGAACAAGAAAAACAAAGCAATTTTTAAAAAACATATAAAACACAAGAATATTTCAGAATCTGAAAAGCAGTCAGGTCAACACTATATTGATCATGACCTTATTTATTTACAAAAATAGGTCTTCCCTATAAGAAGTGACCTTCCCCCAAATCTATCTCCCCTTGACCTATAACATCACATCCTGTCAGATGTATTCCAGTCAGATGTATTCCCATCAGATGTATTCCAGTCAGATGTATTCCAGTTGGATGTATTCCCATAAAATGTATTTCAGTCAGATGTATTCCAATCATATGTATTCCAGTCAGATGTATTCCAGTCAAATGTATTCCAGTCAGATGTATTCCAGTCAGATGTATTCCAATCATATGTATTCCAGTCAGATGTATTCCAGTCAGATGTATTCCATCAGATGTATTTCATCAGATGTATTCCAGTCAGATGTATTCCAATCAGATATATTACAGTCAGAAAAACAAATGACCAAGTACTACAGGAGACAAATGAAAATCGTAAATTGATTAGAGAAATTAGATTAGACAGTCAAAATTTTTTGGACATGTTATGAGAAGAAATGGATTAGAGAACTTGGTGACAACTGGCAAGATTGAAGGGAACAGACCAACAGGAAGACCCAGAGGAAAATACCTGGATGGCTTGGCGACATGGCATGGGCGAGACAGGAACACTGAGCTGATCCACGAGTCATGACCGCCCACACTTTCCGGCATGGCATATGATTGATTGATTGATTGATTGTATTCCATCAGATGTATTCCAGTCAGATGTATTCCAATCAGATGTATTACAGTCAGATGTATTCCAGTCAGATGATTTACAGAACTCACAACCCTCAGTTCATAATCTATGGCCTTGAATTCAGTGTGATTTTCAGACAACTCAAGTGATGTTATTTTTTGTTGTTGTAATTTTCTTGTAATCAAGTTGTATCAGTATCTTTTTGCTTGTTGTGTGATTATGTTCTTGTTGTAACGTTGACCAATTTCTTTCTCCATTGCTGATATACTCATCATATTATTCTCAGAACAATGTTTTCATTGCAAGCAGTCTGAATACATTCCTGACATGAGCAAATCATCCTGTATCTACCAGTGTATAACATAGAGTCTGTGATGTGCTGAGTCCATCATGATTTACAACCCTTCTTTGTCACATCTCCAGAGACCAAACTCTCCATTTCTAGCTTTAGCAAACCACTTCTCTTCCTCTGGGAAATGTTTTATGTTGTTTTACAATGAGCTACCTAAAGCCCCTGGAGGAAACATGGTAGGAAACACGCCGGCTGGCATGACCCAGTGGTCATGTGCTCAAATCCGCGGGGTTGTGTGGATAGGGGATTGTGTTGGGTGGATTGGGGATGCAAGGGCGGGTGGGGAGAAGTGTATGGTGTGTGGGTTTGAGATATGTGTGCGGTGTGTTGGTGGGGGATGTGTGAATGATGTGTGGGTGGAGGGTATGTTTGTGGTGGTATGGGTGGAGGATAGTGTGTGGTGTGGGGGATGTGTGTGATGGGTGCGGGGAATGTGCGTATGGGTGGGGTATATGTGTGGGTGAGTAGGGGATTGTGGTGGTTGGTTGAAGTATGCGGGGATGTGTGGGTGGGAGATGTGTGTGTGGATGGGGAATGTGTGGGTGGGGGTGTGTGAGTGGCTTAGGGATGTGTAGGTGGGTAAGGGAGTTGTATGTGTCGGGGTGGGATGTGTGAGTGGGTGGAGGATGTGTGTGGGTAGGGGTATTGTGATCGAGAGATGTTTGGTTGGGGGTGGGTGGGTGGGGGTGTGTGAGTGCGTAGTGGAGGATGTATGCGTGAGTGAGTGTGTTTGGTGGACGGGTAGGGAATGCGTGTGTGGGTGGGGAGAGGTGTGTGGTGTGTTGGTTGGGGATATTGTGTGAGTGAGGTATGTGTGTGTGGGTGGGGGATTTTTGTGGTGTGTGAGTGGGGGTATGTGGGGTGGATGGGTAAGGGTATCTGTGTGGGTGTGGGTGGGAATATTGTGTGGTATCTGGGTGGGGGATATGTGTGTGGTGTGTAAGTGGGGATGTGTTGGTGAGGGATATGTGTGTTGTGTGGTGCGTGGGTTGGGAATAGTGCGTGGTAGGGGGTGTATGTGATGTGCGGGTGGGGGATTGCGTGGTGGGGGTTTAGGTTAAGGCATGTGTGGGTGGGTGGAAGTTGTATGTGTGGGTGGTGGGGGTGTGTGTGTGTGTGATTGGGGATGTATGGGTGGTTAGGGAGGTGTGTGTGGTGGGGGGGGGGGGGTAGGGACATGTCAGTTGGTGGGGATGTGTGTGTATGGTTTGGGGATGTGTGAGTGAATGTGCGATGTGTGGGTTGGTGGGGGATTGTGTGCATGGGTGGGGAATATGTTGTCGATGGAGATGTGGCTAAGGGATGGGTGGTTTGAGGTGTGGGTGGGGAGAGGATGTGTGGGTTAAGATGTGGATGGGCGTGGGATGTGTGGGTTGGTGGGGGAATGTTTGTGGGTGGCGAGTGTGTTTTGGTTGGGGGATCAGGTGAGGGCAGTGTGTGTGGGTGGGGGATGTGCGGGAGGGGGATGGGTCGGTTGGTGGGGTATGTATGTGTCCTTGGTGTGCGTGTGTGTGGGTAGGTGGGGGTGTTTATGTGTCCCTTGGTGCGCGTGTGTGTGGGTAAGTGGGGTTGTGTGGGTGGGGTGATGTATGGATAGGTGGGAGATGGGCTTCATAACATGGTAATTAGCCTTGTTTATGTTTACAACATTCATTTCACAATGTTTATTTTTCTTCCTATGTAAATGTATAATGCTCTTGATGAACGAAAGACGAGTGATTGAAAGGGCCGAATGTAAGACGGGCCTGCGCGCCCAATTTGTGACCCTAATAAAGTTGATTTGATTTGATTTGATTTGATTTATGAGGACAGATATTTTTTTTTAAATTCCCCTTGGCTCCCAAGTCAACCCAGTCTAAAACGGTTACCAGGAATATTCTGAAAAGTGAAGGTGGCCAGAGTGAAAGTGACCACATTACCCATCGAGTGCCGAATGGTTTATAGATATATGGTGCTAGCACCATATGATAAATATGTCTCAAGACGTATAAACGAGTCCCTTTTCTATTTTTACCACATGTTTTAAATGCCCAATACATCGAAGAGTCCTTTACTACTTAAATACTAGTTTCTAACTTTAATGTCTTCATAAAATATAGACTGCAATTATCACAGAACAATTTACATATTTCATTAAATCTGCTGTTTAACTTTCCGTTGACATTATTAGCACGGCTTTTATTTTCTTCCAGATCTCATAAATTAGAAACAATCAATAACTCAAAACAACATAAAACATTGCAAAATCAATCCATGCTTTAAACAATTCTGCAGAAATTCTCTTACCCACAGAGACAATGGCGCCTGCATAATGCAAACAAAATGCAATTGTTTATGAATTGTAGTTATACAATTAATCCTTAAAAAGTACTTGCGACGGTTGCCTCATAAACCTACCACTTAGCATTGAAGATGTCGTGATTGCATGATAATGGCCTATATATGCTAGTTGTTACCAGTTCCAGATTATTAATTTTCTGTCTAATTAGGTCAGTTTATGCCATGGGAGATAATTAAACCACAAGTTTCTTTTCATCATCTGGAAAATAACGGCATATCATTTATCTGGCAGAGAGCTGCACTGGCACAGTGACTAGTGTGCTCACCTGCCAGTTTGTTAATTCAAATAATCTTTGAGACCAGGTTTTTGTTTTTAATTACCATATTGTTGCAAGGTAGACCCAACCCTTATACAATGTGTACCAGAAATTTGTACGCGAAGGAAACGACAGCTGATGTGATACTGAGCAAATTAGCCATCATGTGCCAAATTATTTAAATGTACAGGCAAGATATCTCAAATATGGAGGTCATGGTGACGCAGCGGCTAACATGCTAGCCTCCTGACATGGCGATCATGTATTTGAATTCCCAGAAGGCAGGTTTTTATAAGTTGACTTAGGCTTCCTCGTACTCATTTGAAGCTGGGTTGACCTAAAATAATTCACAGACCAACCGACATTTGATGGGTGATCTGCTCAGTATCACTTTGTCCACCTTTACTTTCCAAGATATTTTAAAGTACCTATTTTATGTCATCATTATCATCATGTGCCATGCTGATAAGCATGGGTGGTCATGTTTTGCCATCTCACTTGGTCACCAGAGTTGTGGATCAGCTCAGTGTTCTTGTCTCGATCATACCATGTGGCCAGGCCATCCAGGTATTTACTTCTCTGCCTTCCCCTTGTTCTTTTCCCCTTAATCTTGTCAGTTCTTACCAAGTTCTCCAATTTATTTCTTCTAATAATGTGACCAAAAAATGTTCACTGTCTACATCTAATTTCTCTAAAATAGGTACTTTAAAATGTTTTGGAAAGTAAAGGTGGTCAGAGTGAGACTGACTAGATCACCCATCAAATGCTGGTTGGTCCGTGAATAGAGGCGGATAGAACCAGATGCCCAATACGCATCAAAGCATGTAAAAGGCTCCCTGAATATTCCAAATATGTCACATGGCATGGAAATGAGGTCTTTATCTTTAATTTTAAGTATATGGGTTCCAAGAAATCACTACGGAGTTATTAATAAATTAATTACATTATTTTAAAGCATTTGATTATACCATCGTAAGTTGAGCTGAGTTGAGTCAAAAACCAACATCACAGCATTTGGGAGATTCCCATATGTGCTCCATCCTCATCTTCAACAGCCAGCGAAGAGTACCAATACTAATGGTATCTGTTGCAATCTGATTATGTATCCGATTGGCCTTTCCTCAAAGAACTTGCATTTACATTTTCTCTAAGGAATTATGCTGTATATGTTCTTCCAAATTATACACATGATCCTAAACTTACCATTATAAGTTAAACAACCTGGAAAATTAGCATTTTTCTCTTTGTTTCTAGTCATGGATTTTGCCAAGTCAAAATTTACAAAAGTAATATCTCATGCTGAAAATTTGTGTCAAGCCTTGAATGAGGTGGGGAGCCACAGCAGCACAATGGCTGATGCACTGACTGCCATACTGGCTGGCACACTTGCCTGCTAGCCCGGTGTTCAAGTGTTCAAATCCCCATTAAGGTGCAGATTTTTTCCACTGACCTGAGCTCCAGTTCAATTCAACCTAAATTTAGTACCAGGAAACTTACTGGAAAGTACAGATGACCATGCCCAAGTGTCAGCAATTAGTGAAGATCATCGTCATTGCACTCCGGGCAGGTTCATTGGTGCTCCGATCTCCACCTTAACAACTCCGCCAGCATATATCAGCTGATTTTACCAGTTCTGTGTTGAGTTGAGTTGATCTAAGAATCAACATCACTGCACTCAGGACATTCCCATACAAGCTCTGTCCCCTCATTCAACAGCCAGTGATGAGTCACACTACTTATCGTTCCCACCACTATTTGGCTGAAAGTTCTCCTGGTCTTCCCTCTCAGTTTTGAGATTCTACCAGAAACCCTGCCAATCCCCCGCAATCTCATCCTTTCCACATACGTGTTCTCAATCTGTTTTCCCGACCTTCTCCACCTGGCCCTACAGGCGCATGACCACCGGCCCCCTTAGCCATAGGTAATCTACCACCAAGAGGTGCATCCCCTGCCAGCCTATCAGCCTGTTCATTCCTCCCCACTCCTGCATGGCCAGGGCAAAATATCCATACAATTCTCACAATCTGTAACCTCTGAAACGAGGTGAACCATTCCACATGAAACATTACTTTCTCCACCTTACTAAGCATACTCCTTGAGTCCGTTATGAAGACAATGTCAATGTGTGTTGCAGTGGTCTCGTCTAACCAACAGAAAGCTGCTGTGACTGCTTCCACCTCCATTCTTATGCTGGAGGTCGTAGCCTCATAAGCTGTGTTAATTAATCAAAGATCTTGTGCCCTTGAGATAAAAAAGCTGAAGCCCGACCCATGTGTTGGCCTGGTGCCCATAAGGTTGGCAAAAAACATCTAATGCACCAAGAATGTCATAAGAGGCAACCAAAGAGGCTTGGCATGACACTGGCTACCTCAACCCTAGAAAACTTTAGCTGCAGAATCCAACCAATCATGAACAAGTCTAAAAAAGGTTTGGCATAAGTTAATTGACTGTAGTGTATATATATAATATATGGAGATGAAAATCTTCATAAGAGAAAGAGCTGGAGGCCTGATATTGACCACATAACTCATCGAACAATGCCGACTGATCTCAAAATACGGACTAGCGCCACATACCCAATCCAATACTTTATGGTGTCAAAAGAAGTCCTTTATTATTAAAATATTTTGTTTAACCCAAGTTAGCAATACTATTAGCATATTTAAGAACAAAATTATCCAACATTTTAAATCAGAATTAAACTTACTGGAAACTTATTATATTATTAAAACCAAATAATGAACTGTGTCTGACAACGTTATCACAAGAGCAGTACACGGGTGTTCTCTAAGTTAAAATGTGGCAGATTTTTAAAATAAAACAATTACAATGAATGGTTACGTTACAGTGAAAAGAAACTCAACTCACGGATTTTGTACAATCTGCTGCTCTCTATACTTTTTCCTCTGTGCTACAGCACGGGGCTGGCTGGCAAACGAATATGTCCCTTCTGGCTTCTGAGGAAGAACTGTGGTCATTGTAAAGAAAAAGTACGTTCTATTTGCTCTCGGCTCGGACAAAAATATGATGATAAAATGCTACTGGATGGAGGAAATCAGGGTTTCGAACCAAAATATTTACGTCGCTGTCCTGCCTAGCAACGGCGCCATGACACAGTGGCAGCGGATCGATACCGTAGCCGTTGTTAGGGTCTCGGTTGCGAATACTAAGAGATTGCAGGGGGACAATAGAGGCAATTAAAACAGCAGGAGAAATAAATACATGTACTGGTATTTGTCGGAAATCATCGAAGTAGAGGAAAGAAGTAGAAGCTATAGAACACACACTTCTTCTTCTTCTTATAGTCCATGTTATGTGGCGTTGGTGATCATGTCTTTCAACAACCTTCTGTCTAGCCCAGTGTTTCCCAACGTGGGGCCCACGCCCCACAGGGGGGCAATTTGATTGTTAAGGGGGGCAATTTGAAAATGAAAGAAATCGGCTGGATATAACAAAACGGGCAGACTTGAGACTGAAGTTAACTAAATTAGAATCTGACATAAGATCTCTTTGCAGCAAGCATCAAGCGCAAGGATCTCACTAAATTTAAATAATTACTAATAATTAAAATAATATAGAAAAATCTTTCATTAAAATTATTTTGTACTTGAATTTCAGCTCTCCATTATATGTTTTGAAAAGTTACTTACTGTGTTTGCTCAATAATTTCCTAGTGATTTCTTCCTAAAACGTATCGGTCCTTTGGCTAGGATCGGGTGCATTTGCTGCTCTCCCCCCAGTAGTGCGCCTGGTCTGGTCGGGGGCCGGGATGATCAAATAAAAACCCATCATATATCTTCACCTTAGATGTGGGCCTGGTGGACCACTGTGGGCAATAGCTCACAGTGAGACTAAGGGTCCACACCAACAAAGGGGGAGGCGGGGGAACCAGCTTGTCTGGGGTAACCACCAACCCCCCCCCCCCCCAGAGAAAAAAAAATAAATTCACACAACACAACCGACATACAGGGATGCGGGACCTGGGGGGGGGGGGGGGCCTCTGGCCCCTCTGGGAACCGCGAGCCCTTCTTAAAACAAAATTCAAGTTTCTTTAGTGAACATTTCAATTTTTGAATATTAAAAATGATGCATATGTTGGGGGGGGGGGGGGAATAAGAATTTTAGAAAGGCTTAGGTGGGGCATAGCACAAAAAAGGTTGGGAAACACTGGTCTAGCCTCTGAGTGACGACTGTCATTAGTGTTGAGCGTCCATGCCCAGTATCCACACAATACTAATGAAGAATCAGATTCGCTGGACTGGTCACTTAACTTGCATGCCAGATCACAGGCTCCTTAAAAGAATTTTTTTTTAGGGCGAGCTGCGTTGTGGTAAATACTCTCAAGACGGAAAACGCTATATATCAATCAATCAATCATGTGCCATGCCGGAAAGCGTGGGTGGTCATGGTATATATAAAGAAACTGAAAATCTCACTGAAAGCATTTGGAATTCATCTTGACACCTGGGAGACTGCTACCAAAGGACGAAATTCGTGGCGTACATCATTACGCAAGGGTGCAGTCACTTGTGAAGCAACCAGGACTGCAAGAGCTGTGAAGAAAAGGCTGGACAGAAAAACAACTGCAGGAGATCCCCCTCTAGGGACGTCAAGCATTCTTTGCCACATTGTCAAAGAACGTTTAAGGCAAAAATAGGCATTATCAGCCATCTTAGAACTCACGGCTCCATACTTTCAACTCCACTGGATGAAATTAATGGTCATCATCAATGATGACATCATTCTTAATGGACAAACAACACTATTAGTATTACTACTATCATATCCCTGACCACCCCCTGCTGCCACATTCCCTATTGACTATTGGAACTCTACGCTGGCTGTTGAAGATGATGACTGAGCGCTTATGGAAATGCACTGAGTTTCTTGACTCAACTCAACTCTGTTTATTATGATTATGATTATTATTATGATTATGATTATGATTATGATTATGATTATTATTATTATTATTATTATTATTATTATTATTATGCTCTCTATCCCCCATTGGGACATTGAACATCAACCAACTCACTCCAGGTCCTCATATCTTTAGCTCTACCATACAGCTCTGCCCATGCCCTTCCCATATTGTACATGTCTGTTTCTACTTCTCCTCTCTGTGAGTTTTTCATAGCGTTTCATCTCCTCCACCACCTGTGCTGTCTTACCCGTTTCATAGTAATTCATACAGCTTCTAACGTTCCAGGTGCCAATTCCGGAGATATACCTAAGTGAAAGAAAGATAATGTGCTATCCGGGCTCTTTGTGGGTATCTCCGCCTGTCGCCATGTCTCTCCTAGAATAGTCCCTTTTACTCTTGGTTGGCTTGGTTAATATTCGACTTGTTTATGATTGGTTGAATGGTGTGGCTAAAGTTTCTCTCCAAGGAGGGTTGGTCTTGGGTCTGGCTTCCTCATCCGCAGAGAAACTGTAATTCCTCGTAAGAGGGTCGCCTTTTAGGGCCTGTATGGTAGGTTGCAGTGTTTATATTCATGGCTTCCCTTAACAGTTGCAGTGCCAAACACAAAGTGGATTTGGAACAAACAAAAATGGAAGATGAAAAATAGAAAGCAGGAGAGTGTCATAATTATGACTTTAAAATTTTTATATATGGTAGCTGATTTTTTTCCCGCGTTTCCATCCTGTTTCAGGATATTTCGGTCAACATCAGCATCTTTCAGCTGTATGTTGATTCCTAGGCTAGATTACACTTATCAGCACGCCACGACTTTCTGAGCGACTGGCTCCATACTCTCATAAGTCACTGCCGCGACTCGAACCGCTTCCAATTCTCGTGCGCTCACGTCAACCCCGAGAGTATTCGGGGTTACGGAGAAAGCTGCTAACTCCTCGATCAGGGAGACCGGCGTGTTGTATTATAATGCAATAGCAATATTTCAGCGATATATAATCATATGGCAGATGTGGAAAGTCGCTTAAGACGATTGATCACCCCATGGCACTTAATCAGTTAAGGGTCACGATAACAACACAGTGGCGGTATCCTCCTTAGCCGCTGCTTACGTCATGCGCAGTAGGTTGCAGTGTTACTGTTCTTTGCTTCCTTCCCTTAGGGTCCCGGTATCACACGGGGAGCTCTGTCTCGTGTGTTGCCAATATTTTATGATACTAATGTCTAGGGGTTAACGTCTTTCTCCGCAATCCTGTATACTCTCGTGAGTAACGTAACCTGCTCGAGAATCGGTAGCGGTTCTCGCCGCGTTTGTAACTTACGGGGTATGTGAGCCGGTCGCTCAGAAAGCAATGGCAAACTACTGAGCGTAATCTTGCCTAGTACATCAACAGCAGCCGAAAAATGCTGATGTTGACTGCAACATCCTGTATGGGATATGCAAAAAAAAATGTTCCTCAATGCCATGATATCAAACCGTCCAGCCCGTCCAGCATCTTCTGTCTTGTGTGCTGCCAATAATTTCGGATACTGATGTTCCTCCATGCTGTGATATTAAACCGTCCAGCCAGTCCAGCATCTTGTGTCTTGTGTGCTGCCAATAATTTCGGATACTGATGTTCCTCCATGCTTTGATATTAAACTGTCCAGGAACTTCTGCCTCGTGTGCTACCTATAATGTCTAATATTGATGTTCTCCATGTCATGATGTCAAACTGACCAGCATCTTCTGTCTCGTGTGCTGCCAATAATGTTTAATGTTGATGTTACTACATGGCATGATGTCAAACATCTTCTGTCTCGTGTGCTGCCAGTAATGTCTAATATTAATGTTCCTCCATATCATGATGCCAAACTGCCCAGCATCTTCTGTCTCGTGTGCTACCTATAATGTCTAATATTGATGTTACTCCATATTATGATGTCAAACTGATCAGCATGTTTTGTCTCGTGTGCTGCCAATAATGTTTAATATTAATGTTACTTCATG
Organism: Cepaea nemoralis; assembly: GCA_014155875.1. Classification (NCBI taxonomy): domain Eukaryota; kingdom Metazoa; phylum Mollusca; class Gastropoda; order Stylommatophora; family Helicidae; genus Cepaea; species Cepaea nemoralis. Next base: position 8,486 of record JACEFZ010010700.1, on the reverse strand, counting down.
CCATGATGCCAAACTTCTGTCTCGTGTGCTGCCAGTAATGTATAATATTGATGTTCCTCCGTGTCACGGTGTCAAACTTCTGTCTCGTGTGCTGCCAGTAATGTCTAATATTGATGTTGCTCCATATCATGATGCCAAACTTCTGTCTTGTGTGCTGCCAAAAATGTCTAATATCGATGTTACTCCATGTCATGATGACAAACATTTTTGTCTCGTGTGCTGCCAATAATGTCTAATATTGATTTTACTCCATATTATGATGTCAAACTGATCAGCATATTTTGTCTCGTGTGTTGCCAATAATGTCTAATATTGATATTGATTTTCTCTCTTGCCATTCACCCTCCCCTACCCCCTCCCTCTCTCTCTCTCTCTCTCTCTCTCTCTCTCTCTCTCTCTCTCTCTCTCTCTCTCTCTCTCTCTCTCTCTCTCTCTCTCTCTCTCTCTCTCTCCCTTCTCCTCCCCTCCAATTGTGACAACATACTCCAGCTCTCCCTTCTCATGACCCGCCCAAAGAATATGGACTTCTTCGTTTGAAGAGAGTAACCAGTTCTCTTCGTATATCAACTTTTACCAAGTATGCAGTCTTCTCATAATTATTATATACAACCACATCACGGCAGCTTCCACATAATTCCTCACGTGTTTGCTAATTGTCCATGATTCTCTTCCATAAGCCAGGTTTGGCTCAGCATCGTTATTAAGAACTCTTTTCGTCACGTCGATTGACAAAGATAAATTGCAGAGAATATTCTTCATCTTTTGAAATGCTGCTTTTTCTTTGGAACACATTAGAATACACACACACTGGAAGCTATACTGCATTTTTTTTTTCAAAATGAAAAGTATCTTATGCAAGAAGTAAATATCATTGGATGTAAGAAAGAGAGTACTGACATGTTATACCGAACCTGTTTTGCTGTATGGAAGTGCATCATGAAACGCGAATGAACAAATTATATAAGGGCTTGTGAGCAACAAAGATGTGGTTCCTGGGATGAATGTTGGAAATGTCTTTGACTGCCAGGATAATTAACAACGATTGCCTGAAAGAGGCTAATGAAAGTAGACAGACTTGGCCTCCCACGTCGACCCGTTCTAAAATCACCATCATCATGTGCCGTGCCGATAAGCGTAGGCGGTCATGTTTCGCCATCTCACACGATCACCAGAGTCGTGGATCAGCTCAGTGTTCTTGTCCGTCCTAACATAGGTACAGTGTATTATCAATTTCCTGGGAAGTAAAAACGACCGCCGTGATATTGACCACACTACCCATTTAGTGCAAATTGATCTAAAGAATTAAAAATATGGAATTGCGCGATATACCAAATATGCCTCAAGTGTGAAAGCAGATTCTTTACCTTTACTTTATAAACGCAGAAAAATGTGGTACCAGATGGAGAAAGCGGTGAAACAGACAGAGAATCCGTTTGTGGAAAGAATGAGATGTCGAGGGATCGAATGGCAGTTGGAAAGATCAGTAGCATGGCTCTTCGCTGGCTGTTGAGCGAGGGAACGGAGCGCGAGTGGGAATGTCCTCAATGCAATGATGTTTCTTAGCTCAACTCAACTCAACAACACAGCAGCCACAAACAAGAGGTTACACAACATATCTTCTTCTTTGCGTTCATCCGGAGTGTTTTTTCAGATGTGATTGCGGAGTGTTGTTACGCACCCTTGTGTCGAAACCCCTAGGCCAACTCATCCGATTTCTGCGTGCGTTTTTGACCAGGTTAGCATTTCTGGGAGACTCTTATTTAGTGGTACCGTCTACATCTCAGCTGGTCAAGTTGGAACAGTCGAAGACTTCACGGTCATTCCTCAAGGGAAGGCAGGGACAGTCCATGGCATTTTCCGCCATCCAGGGTGGCTTCCTTAGTTGCAGAGCCGAAACATAGCGCCCTGGTGCTGGGCTAACCGAGGGAATCGTCACGTCCTGCTCATGGCTGCTTTAATTCCTCACTTCAATATATTGGACATTTCGTTCGCTACGGGCATTCCCGCACAAACCAGACCGGTCTGCAGATGGTATCCACTCAGCGAGTTTTCGATTCGGACATTGCTTGTCGTTGTGCCCGTATGAACTGTTCCAGGCACGACGGACATTCTGGAAATTACCTATTCAGAGCTGTTCCTGCCACGAGGGGCATTCGGAAAACTAGGTAGTCAGAGCTGTTCCTAGCACGAAAGACATTTTACTCCGACGTTTATGCGTTGTGCCTGATATATTTGCACTCATAGGCCAGCACATCCGACTTCAGCGGGCATTTTTACGGGTTTGCCTTCCTCGGGGTTTCGAGAGAAGTTAGACTTTTACTGCTGTGGTGTCGCCAACATCTCAGCTGGTCAAGGTAGAACGAACAAAGACATCACGGTCAGCCCTCAAGGAAAGGCAGGAGCAGACTATGGGCATTCCCCGCTATCCAAGGAGGCGTCCATAAATGCAGAGCCGGCACATAGCGCTCTGAGACTGGGCTCATCCGAGGAGTCGCCACATCTTGCTCGTGGCTGCTTTAATTCCTCACTTTCATGTATTGTGCATTTAGTTTTGCCACTGGTCGCTCGCCACACAATCCAGGGACGGACAGTCTGCGGACGACATCCACGCATATAGCTTTCGCTTCGGACTACCACGTGTTGGATTCGCTAGCCAAGCGTTCCATTTCAGTGTTTTTTTTTTTTTCCACCTTTGGCTACGCTCATTCTATGGGTATAGATACAGACTTTCATCGTAACCACTTCGTGCGACTTTGCCACCTTAAGGTACCGCTCAAGAGGTAGGCTACATGTGCTGCCGGCTCAGCACCTTACCCCCATGCAACATTGAGCAAGTAACGGCCAGGCCCTCTCATCAGGAGATCCCTCGTATCCCCCAGCTGAGAACCTTCGAACAAGTAAGTATCTGAACTAAGCTATGTAGCGTGCTCAGCATTTCACCTCTATTTTTCGATAGGTGAGTATCGGACCGGTTCTCACATCCGAGGGTTTATGGCTTCAAGGCGTTCAGCCATATCCCTCGGCTGAGAGCCTTTGAGTATGTGCCTGGACCAAGATTTCTGCCTGCGTGCGCCTGATTTTGGCTTTTGACTGCTACCCTCAGTCTACATGCAGAACAGCAGGTTGTGTCTCTCTTAGTCTGCCCCCTAACCCAAGTCCTATCAGACACATAGCTGTGTTTCCGTCGGCTTAGTTCTTGGGGTCATTAGGACACACAAGCCCCCCCCCCCCGCCCCACCGCGGCAAGGTGGAGACACATTGGGGGGGGGGGGTACAAGATATTGCCTGATATTCGCTGCATTTCGTCATGTGCATACTGCAGAATTATAATATATCACATGGCGTGACATGATAACCCATATGTTGACTGAAATACATAGCACATAGTCTCTGATACTGTTTGAATGTGGAGCAATGTTATCCCCATGGCAATTGTCATCATTTTGAAATCTTTTTGTCTGGTTGTCTGCACAACCCCGGTTTTAAACGCCTAATAGCTATGACCACAATATATTTGAGTAACCATTTATTGTTCGTCAAATACAGTATGCTAAACGCCGTTTCGTTATTAAGTTGATGACCGCAATTTAGTATATTTTTTAAATAATTTTTATTTATTTATTTATTTGTTTGTTTTGTTTTTGGCTTAAGTTTTCCCAGGAGCAAGAGCAGCCCCATGAAGCTCCAAGTCTCTGTGTGTCATTCGGACAACCTCCCCTGCTGGTGGCAAGGCTAGATCAATGTGCGGATGACTACTTTGATCTTAGCCAAAATGTCGAAAAGTGGTCTAGTAGATGTTGAGAGATAGTAGATGTTGAGAGATGGTAGATGTGGAGAGATGGTATATATTGAAAGATAGTAGATGTTGAGAGATAGTAAATGTTGAGAGATAGTAGATGTCAAGAGATGGTAGATGTTGAGAGAGGAAAGATCTTGAAAGATAGTAGATGTTGAGAGATAGTAGATGTTGAGAGATGGTGGATGTGGAGAGATGGTGGATGTTGAAAGATAGTAGATGTTGAGAGATGATAGATGTTGAGAGATGGTAGATGTTGAGATATAGTAGATGTTGAGAGATGGTAGATGTGGAGAGATGGTGGATGTGGAGAGATGGTGGATGTTGAAAGATAGTAGATGTTGAGAGATGGTAGATGTTGAGAGATGGTATATGTTGAGAGATGGTGGATGTGGAGAGATGGTGGATGTTGAAAGATATTAGATGTTGAAAGATAGTAGATGTTGAGAGATAGTAGATGTTGAGAGATGGTAGATGTTGGGAGATGGTGGATGTGGAGAGATAATAGATGTTGAGAGATAGTTGATGTATAGAGATGGTAGATGTTGAAAGATAGTAGATGTTGAGAGATGGTAGATGTTGAGAGATGGTAGATGTTGAGAAATAGTAGATATTGAGAGATGGTAGATGTTGAGATATAGTAGATATTGAGAGATGGTAGATGTTGAGAGATTGTAGATGTTGAGAGATGGTAGATATTGAGAGATGGTAGATGTTGAGAGAGGAAAGATCTTGAAAGATAGTAGATGTTGAGAGATAGTAGATGTTGAGAGATGGTGGATGTGGAGAGATGGTGGATGTTGAAAGATAGTAGATGTTGAGAGATGGTGGATGTGGAGAGATGGTGGATGTTGAAAGATAGTAGATGTTGAGAGATAGTAGATGTTGAGAGATGGTAGATGTTGAGAGATGGTAGATGTTGAGAGATGGTAGATGTTGAGAGATAGTAGATGTTGAGATATGGTATATGTGGAGAGATAGTAGATGTTGAGAGATAGTAGATGTTGAGAGATGGTAGATGTGGAGAGATAGTAGATGGTGATAGATAGTAGATGTTGAAAGATGGTATATGTTGATAGATAGTAGATGTTGAGAAGTAGTAGATGTTGAGAGATGGTAGGTGTGGAGGGATGGTATATGTTGAGAGATAGTAGATATTGAGTGATATTAGATGTTGAGAGGAAGTAGATGTTGAGAGATGGTAGATGCTGAGAGATAGTAGATGTTGAGAGATGGATGACATTGAGAGATGGTAGATATTGAGAAGTAGTAGATGTTAATAGACGGTAGATGTTTAGAGATGGTACATGTTGAGAGATTGTAGATGTTGAGAGATGGTAGATTCTGAATGTCACGCAATTAGTGTTACGTCTCTCTTGTTCTAGCTATGCCTTCCATCTGCTATCCATGCTATTTAAAGACACATGACAACCAGCTCTCTCATCAGTGATTATTCTGCATTTGCATTCTAAAATAGCACGAGTCGCTGATAAACAATACCTGATCATCGTTGTGTGTATTCTAAAGTGGTTTCTATTTTTGACTGTCGAAAGTACAAACTGGCAAGATAAAGGGTGGTCTGATACCGAACTGATTTAAATCCTAGAATTATCATCATTATGTGCCGCATGAGAGAGGTCAGCATGGCCGAATGGAAAAGAGTGCTCGTTCTTAAACATCCGGTGTGCTGATGCTGAGGTAGGGGGTTCAACTCCTACACAGGCCAGGTGGACTAAATTGTTGACTTCTTGTCCTTGACTAGGGAGCTTAAATTGCAAGTACCTCTGAAGTCGGAGTGGGTTCGCTTGATGGCGAGGGACACTGTTAATAGGGAAAACTAATCCACACGCAAAATTCAGTCCAGTACTATTAGAAGTAGTGTGTATCGACTACCCTCGAGTTCAAAGCGAGTGAACACAACAACAACAAAATGACCCATAAAACGGTCTAGGCGTAGATCGCTCGCCAGAGATTTCTTTCTGGCTAATCCTACCAATTCCATTGATGATCATTCTCCATGCCACCGTCTCAGTTCATCCTGCATCATTTCCCTGGGTCTGCCTCTGTCTCTTCTCCCACTGTCTCTTCTCCCACTGTCTCTTCTCCCTGTCTCTTCTACCACTGTCTCATCTCCCACTGTCTCTTCTCCCACTGTCTCTTCTCCCTCTGTCTCTTCTCCCACTGTCTCATCTCCTTCTGTCTCATCTCCCACTGTCTCTTCTCCCTCCGTCTCTTTTCCCAATGCCTCTTCTCCCACTGTCTCTTCTCCCTCTGTCTCTTCTCCCTCTGTCTCTTCTCCCACTGTCTCTTCTCCCTCTGCCTCTTCTTCCTCTGTATCATCCCCCCTGTCTCATCTCCCCCTGTCTCATCTCCCACTGAGATTTCTAGTGCCTAAGAAGTTATCGTGTCCGCCTCTCGCTCAGATGGCACCGTGATAAATCCCTACATCATCATCATGTGCCATGCCGGTAAACATGAACGGTCATGTTTCGCCATCTTATAAGATCACCAGAGTTGTGGATCGGCCTTGTGTTCTTGTCTCAGCCATGCATGTGATCAAGCCATCCAGATATTTACTTCTCTGCCTTCCCCTTGTTCTTTACCCCTCAATCTTGCCAGTTGTCAGCTAGTCCGCTGGTTAATTTCTTCTCATAACAAGTAAAAAACAAAAAATCTATGACTGTCTACGTCTAAATTCTCTAATTTCACGAAATAGTAAAGGTTCGGGTCGTTCAGAAAGTAATGGCAAACTACTGAACGTAAACTTGCCAAAACATCAACAACAGCAAAGAATGCTGGCGTTGACTGCAAAACGTCCTCTAAAGGATATGCAGCTAACTTTTAACGGGTATATAGAGCTCATTACCTTGGATGGAGTCTGTTTAGAGGTAGTAACCTTTACAGGATGTGGCAGTCAATCTCAGCATGTTTTGGCTGTTCGTGATTCCTGGGCAAGTTTACGTTCAGTAATTTGCCATTGCTTTCTGAATGACCGGCATCCATACCATTTCATTTAAAAAAATACAATGTAAGGCGGTCTGCTACTAAATAGCCCACAGCTGTGTTTCGAACGCAGTATGCGGGATTACGAACTGCGTCCGTAGATAGTTATAATGTTTAACATTGTTTAAGAATGTTCATAGTTACTTGGATGCTACGTGCATTTACATTTGGTTGCCTCCATATAAAAATCCATATCTCAATAACCAACTGAGGGGAAATTATGAGATTTAGCATATAACCTTATCATCATGTCCACCCAACAAAACTGTTTTTGTTCTGGAGATTCTACAGCAGATTTCAATGTTTGTTTATATGCGGTATATAATTTACGGGTCAGGGACGAGGTGCATATTATTAAATGTACTAGCTGACCCGGCCCGGCTTCGCCCAGACCCTGGTGGGGAGCATCTAATTTAATTCATATAAGTAGTCATATAAGTTCTCGTTCCCGTTACCGACTATCTGTCTGTCTGTCTGTCTGTCTGTCTATCTGTCTGTCTGTCTGACCCAGCCCGTCTTCGCCCAGACCCTGATGGGGAGAATCTCATTTAATTCATATAAGTAGTCATATAAGTTCCCGTTCCGACTATCTATCTGTCTGTCTGTCTGACCCGGCCCGGCATCGCCCAACACCTGGTGGGGAGAATCTCATTTAATTCATATAAGTAGTCATATAAGTTCCCGTTCCCGACTGTCTGTCTGTCTGTCTGTCTGTCTGTCTGTCTGTCTGTCTGTCTGTCTGTCTGTCTGTCTGTCTGTCTATCTATCTATCTGTCTGTCTGTCTGACCCGGCCCAGCCCATGGTGGAGAGCATCTCATTTAAATTATATAAGTAGTCATATAAGATCCCGTTCCCGACTATCTGTCTGACTGTCTGTCTGTCTTGGGTAAATGGAGGAGGGAGGAGGAAGAGGGAGGTGGAGGAGGGAAGAGGAGGGAGGAGGAGGGAGGAGACAGGAGGAGTAGGGAGGAATAGGAGGGAGGAGGAGGGATTAGGAGGAGGTGGGAGGAGTAGTGTGGAGGAGGAGGCGAGGAGGAGGGAGGAGGAAGAGGGAGGAGGAGGGAGAAGGAGGGAGGAGGAGAACGCAGGAGGAGAAGAGATCAGGAGGAGGAGAGGGAGGAGGAGGAGGGAGGAGGAGGAGAGAGTAGGAGGAGGGAGGAGGCGGAGGGAAAAGGAAGAGGGAGGAGGAAGAGGGAGAAGGAGGAGAGAGAAGGAGGAGAAGGAGGGGGAGGAGGGGAGGAGGAGGGAGGAGGAGGAATGTGAAGGGAGGAGGAGGGAGGAGGGAGGAGGTAGAAGGAGGAGGAGGAGGAGGGAGGCGGAGAGAGGAGGAGGGAGGAAGAGGGAGGAGGAGGACATGTGAAGGGAGGAGGAGGGAGGAGTAGAGGGAGGAGGAGGGAGGAGGAGGAGGTAGAGGGAGGAGGAGGGAGGAGGCGGAGAGGGAGGAGGGGGGAGGGAGGAGGAGGAGGGAGGAAGAAGGAGGAGGAGGGAGGAGGAGTGATGAGGAGGAGGGAGGAGGAGAGAGGAGGAGGAGGGAGGAGGAGGAGGAGGAGGAGGAAGAGGGAGGAGGAGGAATGTGAAGGGAGGAGGAGGGAGGAGGTGAGGGAGGGGGAGGGGGAGGAGGAGGAGTGGGGGGGGGGGAAAGGGGGGGGGGGGGGGGGGGGGGGGAAAAAAAAAAAAAGGGGGGAG
>JACEFZ010010699.1:82500-109113 GCA_014155875.1 Cepaea nemoralis | reverse complement strand
TGTTTTCCTCGACTCCATCCACCTGTTTACTGCACTGGGTTTTATATGGGTGCTTGAGTGAGTCACCAGGAATTCCAGACGCCAATCAGTCCAGAATCTGGCTTGTCCTCCTTTTTCCAGACTAACCATAGTCAATTAGCTGTCAAGTTTCCTTTTCATCTGGGGAGGTCTTTGTCTCATCCCACAAATACCCCGGGTTTGTCTGTAAGCCGTAGACCTTTCTCCCATTACAGAATCCTTCTGACCTCTAGCAGGCTTTTTGTCTATCACTTGCAACGACCAACTTCCGTTTTGTAGACAAATGTCGCCAGTACACACCTCTCGAACAACACCCCTTCATCAACTGTCGATTGTGTGTAGAAAACTCTACGTAAACTCCTTTGATCTCATACACACTGTTGACCAGGTGTCGAAACCCGTACGACGTATTTCCCTCATTTTGTTCACCATAACAGAGTAAATTTGTGTTAGCAAAATAATGTGGGTTTGGTTATCATTGATCGACTGACAAGTTACTTTATCCTGTGACAGCGAAGAGTCCCAATAATAATGTTACCGATAGCTGTGTGAATATATGTCACTCTGGCCTTTCTCGGAGTTTTGAGTTTTGGCCGAACCCCTTGGTCACTCACTGCGGCACCATTCTGTCCAAGCCGTGATGATTACCCGTTATTATGCACTGTACACACGATAACATCGGACCCCCATGCTGCCTTGTCATGCGCCAATATCCCACCAGGGGGTGGCAGACCCCAAACCCAAAACCCCACCGTGGGTGAAGACCCCAAACCCAAAACCCCACCAGGGGGTGACAGACCCAAAACCCAAAACCCCACCCGGGGGGGAAGACCCAACCCAAAACCCCACCAGGGGGGGAAGACCCAAACCCAAAACCCCACCAGGGGGGGGCAGACCCAGCCAATACCCCACAGTGGGTGAAGACCCAACCCAAAACCCCCCCAGTGGGTGAAAACCAACCAAAAAACCCAAAAACCCCCCCAAGGGGGTGACAGACCCCAAACCCAAAACCCCACCAGGGGGTGAAGACCCAACCAATATCCCACTAGGGGGTGACAGACCCAACCAATACCCCACCAGGGCGTGAAGACCCAACCAATATCCCACCAGGGGGGGACAGACCCAACCAATATCCCACCAGGGCGTGAAGACCCAACCAAAGTTTGCCTGCTCGCTTCCCCTCCAATAGATGCTCTCTATTTTGGAAGTTCAATGGCAGCCTGCCCTTCTGCCCGAGCATGCCCGTCTTCACCTTTCTTATAATACTTTGGGCTCAGAGGAAAGGCGAGACGGGAAAAATAATCAGATTTCTACTGGAAAAATATAGTGTTGGAAATCTTTGCTGGCTGCTGAGGATGGGGACGGAGCTCTTATGGGAATGTCCCGATTGCTGGATGTCAGTTCCTCAATCAATCAATCAATCAATCATAATACTTTTAAATTTCCCTTGCAATTTTTGTGATGATCTTGATGTCATAGGTAATCTCTCACACCGATAACATAGTATCTGTGGGAAAAAAAAGTTGAACAAAAGCCCTTTTTTTGTATCTAATAACCGTGGGATCTCTCCTCCCCCCACCTTTTCCTCCTTTGTATTGGACAGTGGCAATACTAAAGGAGGGTAAGGTTGCGGGGGAGGAAGAGATAACCACGGTTATATAGATACAACAAGAGCATTGTTCAACTTTATTCTTCAACAGATACTATGTTATCGGTGTGAGAGATTACCTATGACATCAAGATCATCACAAAACATTGCAACGGACTTTCAAAGTATTATGATTGATTGATTGATTGATTGAGGAACTGACATCACAGCAATCGGGACATTCCCATAAGAGCTCCGTCCCCATCCTCAGCAGCCAGCGAAGAGTTCCAACACTAATAGTTCCAGTAGCAATCTGATTATATGTCCGTCTCGCCTTTCCTCTGAGCCCAAAGTATTATAAGAAAGGTGAAGACAGGCATGCTACGGGCAGAATGGCAGGCTGCCATTGAACATTCCAAAATAGAGAGCATCTATTGGATGGGAAGCGAGCAGGCAAACAGATTGGTTGGGTCTTCACGCCCTGGTGGGATATTGGTTGGGTCTGTCACCCCCTGGTGGGATATTGGTTGGGTCTTCACGCCCTGGTGGGGTATTGGTTGGGTCTGTCACCCCCTAGTGGGATATTGGTTGGGTCTTCACCCCCTGGTGGGGTATTGGTTGGGTCTGTCACCCCCTGGTGGGGTATTGGTTGGGTCTTCACCCACTGGTGGGGTATTGGTTGGGTCTTCACCCACTGGTGGGGTATTGGCTGGGTCTGCCACCCCCTGGTGGGGTATTGGTTGGGTCTTCACCCCCTGGTGGGGTATTGGTTGGGTCTTCACCCCCTGGTGGGGTATTGGTTGGGTCTGTCACCCCCTGGTGGGGTATTGGTTGGGTCTTCACCCACTGGTGGGGTATTGGTTGGGTCTGCCACCCCCTGGTGGGATATTGGCGCATGACAAGGCAGACATCGGGGTCCGATGTTATCGTGTGTACAGTGCATAATAACGGGTAGATCATCACGGCTTGGACAGAATGGTGCCGCAGGGAGTGACCAGAGGATTCGGCCAATACTCAAAACTCCGAGGAAAGGCCAGAGTGACATATATTCACACAGCTATCGGTAACATTATTATTGGGACTCTTCGCTGTCACAGGATAAAGTAACTTGTCAGTCGATCAATGATAACCAAACCCGACATTATTTTGCTAACACAATTGACTCTGTTATGGTGAACAAACTGAGGGAAATACGTCGGTACAGATTCTCGACACCTGGTCAACAGTGTGTATGAGATCAAAGGGAGTCACGTAGAGTTGTCTACACACAATCGACAGTTGATGACAGGATGTTGTTCGAGAGGTGTGTACTGGCGACATTTGTCTACAAAACGGAAGTTGGTCGTTGCAAGTGATAGACAAAATGCCTGCTAGAGGTCAGAAGGATTCTGTAATGGGAGAAAGGTCTACGGCTTACAGACAACCCGGATATTTGTGGGATGAGACAAAGACCTCCCCAGATGAAAAGGAAACTTGACAGCTAATTGACTATGGTTAGTCTGGAAACAGGAGGACAAAGCCAGATTCTGGACTGATTGGCGTCTGGAATTCCTGGTGACTCACTCAAGCACCCATATAAAACCCAGTGCAGTAAACAGGTGGATGGAGTCGAGGAAAACATTCTGAAGTGTTAAAATTGGGGATAATTCCGAGTTGTGGTATATTAGAGGGACTAGCCTATCTTAGTAGTGATAGTTATCCACGGACATAGATCCAATCGGATTGCCTAGTTTCTCGAGTAACAACAGGAATAGACATATGGTAGGCAATTAACTATATCTAACTTAAGAGTATGATTATGAATAGAGTACAGTACTGTGTAGTGATATAATGTATTATGATTAGTGATAGAATGTTCTATAAGTGCGGTGCTAGAAAGTATCATAGGAGCGTCGGCACTAGTATTCTATTGTGTGGCTTCATGTAGCTTGTGTTATATATCATTTTACTCGGGAAGTTGAGGACAATGTAGTGGAATAATAATTAGAGAGATTAAGGATGGTTGAGAGGGAGGAGGGAATGTGTAATGGTAGGATCTTCAGTAGGGCATCTGCTGGGTTTCTACCCGTTCCTTTAGTCTTTCCTGGTGTTGCCATGTCTCAGATCATATGATTGAGTTATTTGGCCGTATGACAGAGATCGGATCTCTGTTATAGATCTGAGTGCTGTTATTGGCCTACAATCACCTAACTACGGTCAGGACTGAGTTGCCCTCACCATGATGTTATCTGCTCTACAGGTTCCATGTACAGTTCCCCTTAAGTGTTCCACGTGAGTGGGAGAGGATTTACTACGAAGAAGCAGTTTCAAAGTTTGACACAATGATGGCTCAGCATCTGAAGACAGAGGTTGCTGAGAGGCCGCTACATAGGGCTTATACCCAAGTTGGTTTGCGGGAACCTGGCTTCTGCTGAGTGGAATTGTATGAACAGAAGTGTAGTGTTTAATGAGTGATAAGCTTCATCACCGAAGATTAATAACTCGCATACTAAGGACATATATATATATATATATATCTATATACACATCCACCTAACAAACAATAATAGGTTGTGTTCTAAAAGAGGGGAAAATGTTATAACCAGAAACTAATAAACAGTAGAGTTTTCCCCAAGTGACATTTCAGTTAATTGGAAGACTATCAGTTCAAACAAATATTAGGAAACAGAGTAACTTCACCGTGTGGTAGAGTGAAGACCAAGATCAACAGTGTATATCGGATTACCAGCATCCTATTTGTTCGAGTGATTGGAGAAAGTCGTCATCTTCTGGGTGAGGTTCACTGTCCGGAAAAAATGGTGCTGTTGTGTGCTAAGCACTATGATGTTACAGACTTTGCTTCTAAATCACTGGTCTACCATTAGAATACCCGTCACACATTCTACACCTTATACACACATACACTTCTCCTACATATACTCTTTGCTTTAATAAATTTCTTGTTTTTTATTTGTTGAAGCGAGAGTTGTCAAGTATGTTATGTTGGGGAAGAATGAGAGGGGGCATGATCCAGGGGTGAGTAAGAGTGAGAGGAAGGTGTCTTCAGATTGAGGGAGTGTGTGGACGGAGTCTGCTGGATTTCTCCAGAATAGAGATATTGAATTAAAAATAATGTGGGTGTTGATTCTCTTCACTCCAGGGACGACACTAAAGTGGTAAAGAAGAACAAGTAACTAATACGACAGTCATTCTTTACACACACGACATTCACTGGCTGTTACAAATGAGGAAAGAGCAAGTATGAGAATATCCGAGTGCTGTGATGCCGATTCCTGACTCAACTCAACTCAAGATCATAGTACACTGTGGTCTCCGCTGTGAATGTCTGTAGTAATGGACCTCGAGCCTTTTCTGTCCTGAACCTATATTGCCCTTTTAGTTTGGCTGTATCCTGGCCACATCTTGGTGGTATCTATCCATTTGTATTCATGACGACTTCTAGCTTTTTTGTTCCTAGCTTTCCCCTCCATTGTGGTTTCAGTAAACTGTTATGTCGTTTAATTTACCAAAGTACCCTATATTTCTCTTTTGTATTTCTTAAATGAGATGGCCGCTGCATGAGGGTTGAGTATGAATGAATATACCCAAATGTGCCGTGACATCTTTGGACGTAACACAACATATTATTTTGTACTTGTTTCCGCAGCGTCCGTTTTATGTTGAGTTATTCAAGAACTTGTCAGTTCGTCATTTGTTTGTTTGATTATTTTTTTTTTCTCCCAGAACTCGCTCCAGTCTTCTGAAAAGCAACATTTGAAAGGCTTTAATTGTATATACTCTATATGTTTAGTTAAGGCACACGTTTCCACTCGAATGAGCAGCGGTTACTTTTCTGCTGCAGATGGTTCCTCTTTCGATCGTCACGCTAGTTATGAACATCAAAGGTCAGCGTTTTCCCTCTGGTGTGTCGGACTTCAGCAAGTATGTGTATGAGGTTTGCTTCCCCTAGACACATTCCATCCTAGGTCACGTAGGTAGGTTTGCTTCCCCTAGACACATTCCATCCAAGGTAACGTAGATAGGTTTGCTTTACCATGATATATTCCAACTTGCACGAACCAGTGCACGAACTCCGTAGCACCGGCGAGAATCCTGAAATACTTTGGTAGATGTTTAATCTCGAAATTTTGCCCGGGCAGCGCAGTTAGGCTACTCTTTTTCGATTTCCAATTGCCAAGGGATGTTTGTCTCCCTGTCCTAGGGGTTAGCGACTTTCTACGCAACCGCGTTTATCCACGCGAGCAAACGCAGCTGCGCGAGAATAGGCAGCGGATCTCGCCGAGCCCGTTACTTACGGGATATATGAGCCGGCCGCTCAGAAATCAATGGCAAACTACTGAGCGTAATCTTGCCAAGAAATCAACAACAGGTAAAATGCTGGTGATGGCAACGATGTCTTCTAATAGGATATGCGGAAAAAGGGGGGGGGGGATTTTTATATGCTCAAAACTACACACAGGCGTCCGATCTCACTACCCAGAGACAGGGGGAAATTTTGTTACTAGAAGTCCACGTGACAAGGTCCCGGTCCTTACCGGGGCTTGAACCCGAGACCTCCAGCACTCGAGGCGGACACGATATGTCAAGACCACTCAGCCCCCTCCTATCATAAGACCTGGTCTTATATTAATTTTAGCTTCAAAACATTCACTAGGGCGTAATTTCGGAGGGATGTCTTTTTCAGGTTCAAAAATCTACATTTATTCGTGTACAAAATTCCACATTTATTCAAAAACAATGACATTTTCTTCTGGAACATCGTCATAACTCTCCAAATCCCGAATTGTCGTTTGATGTCTTAGGTTCATAAACACTGCAGTTTTATCCATGGCAATGATGTTTGAGCTGGTTTCCGTGGCTAAAGGCATTACGGACGCGATTCGTAATCCCGCTTACCCGCGTTCAAAACACAGCTGCGATCGATTTGTCAGCAGCCTGCGTCGCGGTCGGTTTTAACGAGTTGATATGGGAGCCGGTCGTTCAGAAAGCAGTGGAAAACTACTGAACGTAAACTTGCTAGGAAGAACGTCACTAGGAAGAACGAACTACCACAATGTAATATACAAGTAAATGTGAATATTCTTCAACAAGTGAATCGGTACAATTATCTCGGAGAAGTCATAACATCTGATGGCAGATGCCTTGAAGAGATTAGAACATGAATCGTCATGGCGAAAGTAGCAAGATGAAAAACATTCTGACCAATGAAAAGATGTAAATTTGAACTAGAAAAAGAGTGCTACATAGAGACTGTTCTTTTGTATGGATGCGAAACTTGGACAATGAGCAGTGAAGCTGAAAAACACCTGATGGCTACATAGATGTGGTTTCTGATCAGAATGCAAAGAATACCATGGGCAGACAGAAAACCCAATGACCAAGTACTACAGGAGACAAACGAAAATCGTTAATTGATTTGAGAAATTAGACGTAGTCAAAATTGTGTGGACATGTTATGCGAAGAAATGAATTGGAGAACTTGGTGACAACTGGCAAGATCGAAGGGAACAGACCAAGGGGAAGACCGAGAAGTAAATACCTGGATGGCTTAGCCACATGGCATGGTCGAGACAGGAACACTGAGCTGATCCACGACTCTGGTGATCGAGTGAAATAGCGATTCATGACCCACCCACGCTGTCCGGCATGGCACATGATTGATTGATGAGTATTATCAACAATTTGTTATTATGCATGTGGCAAAAATCATAAAATTTTACTTCCTATATTTATACTTCCTTAGTCTCTTATAGCACATATAAATTAGCATAACAAGAAGCTAGCAATGCGTTGATTAATTACCCCTTTTATGAACAATTCTGTCTTAACAGGTTGTGGTGGACTGACCACCATTGATACAATTGTGGAAAGGGACGTAACAACATAACAGTTACATCAAGAGAATATACTCAAAGTAAATTAAATGTATTATGTGATTTAAATAATGGTAGCATTTCTCTTAGTGTATTATGGAATTTTCTTAGCAATTAACAAATTATATCTCTGGCATAAAAGACGGGTACTTAATTTAAGAAAACTTCTAACGTTGTGTTAAAATGTGACATTATTTTATATGTGTGAGAATTTTATAACTGACTTTGATATTTCTCCATGTTATTACATTTTATGTATTATTCTTTCAATGCTTGTTGTGTATGTACATGAAAGGTATATTTTTGGCCGTCCTTGACTTTGGGACGTCATTTGCAAATAACTATATATCTGTGAGTCCGTCTCCCTGGCTTAGGTGTTAACGTCTTTCTCCGTAATCCCGTCATTCTCGTGAGTAACGTAACCTGCGCGAGAATCATTAGCTGTTCTCGCCGCGTTGGTATCTTACGGGGTATGTGAGCTGGCGCAACAATATATGCGGGCGTCCGATCTCACTACCCAGAGACCAGGGGAATTTTTGTGACTAGAAGTGCACGTGAGAAGGTCCCGGCCCTCACCGAGGTTTGAACCAGAGACCTCCAGCACTCGAGGCGGACACCATATCTCGAGACCACTCAACCCCCTCCTACTATAAGACCTGGTTCTACATGAATTTTAGCTTCAAAACATGCACTAGGGCTTATTTTCGGGGGGGGGGGGGGGGATGTCTTTATTTTATTTTATTTTTCCCAGCTTCAAACATCTACATTTATTCGTGTACAAAATTCTACAATATTCAGATACATTTATGTCATTTTCTTCTGGAACATCGTCACAATTCTCCAAATCTCGAATCGTCGTCTGAGGCCTTAGGTATATAATATAAACATTGCAGTGTTATCCATGGCAATCATGCTGGAGCCGGTTCTCCGTGGCTAATGGCTCACGGGCGCGATTCGTAAGCCCGCTGACCCGCATTCGAAACACAGCTGCGACCGATTTGGCAGCAGGCCTCGTTGCGCTGGGTTTTAACGAGTTGGTATGGGATCCGATCGTTTGTTGTTGTTTGTCCATCAAGAATGATGATGACCATTCATTTCATCCAGTGGGGTTGAAGGTATGGAGCCGTGGGTTCTAAGATGGCTGATAAGGCCTATTTTGGCTCGAAATGTTCTTTGACTTTGTGGGCAAAGAATGCTTGACGTCTCTGGAGGAGGATTTCCTGCAGTGGTTTTTCTGTCCTGCCTTTTCTTCACAGCTCTTGCAGTCCTGGTTGCCTCGCATATGACTGCACCTTTGCGTAATGATGCACGCGACGAATTAGGTTCTCTGGTGTCATGATGAATTCCAAAAGCATTCAGTGAAATTTTCAGAGTGTCTTTAAAGCGTTTCCTCTGGCCACATTTAGCACAACTCAGTTCGCTGTAAAATATTCGTTTAGGGAGCCTGTGATCTGGCATGCGAATCAAGTGATCAGCCCAACGAATCTGATTCTTCATCAGTACAGTGTGGATACTCGGCGTGGATGCTCTTTCTAGGACTTCAGTGTCTGGAATCTTGTCTTGCCATTTAATCTTCAGTAGCTTCCTTAGGCAGACTGTGTGGAAGTGGTTTAATTTCCTAGCGTGTCGCTGATAAACAGTCCAGGTTTCACAAGCATATAGCAGTGTGGATAATACAACTGCTTTGTAGACTTTTAGCTTTGTTTGCTGGCTTATTCCAGTTCTGTCCCATACATTCTTGTACAGTCTGCCAAAGGCCGCACTGGCCTTGGAGATTCTTGCATTCACTTCGTCATCAATTGTCGCAGCTTGTGACACAGTGCTGCCAAGATAAGTGAATTTGTCCACAACGCTTATTCTATGATCATTCACTTTGATATTCGGCACAGTGTGATTATTCCCTGGAGCTGGCTGGTACATAACTACAGTCTTCTCCAAGTTGATATTGAGACCAAAGTTGGCACAACATGTGAGAAAGCTGAAACATTATGTTGCATGTCCGCCTCTGAGTTGGCGTATAGAGCGCAATCATCAGCAAACAGGAGCTCTCTGACGGTGTCGCTGTTAATTTTGGTTTTAGCTTTCAGCCTTATGAGATTGAATAACTTTCCGTCCATACGGTAGTTGATGTCTATTCCAATGTTGTCGTTCTCGAAGGCATTCATCAACATAGCTGAAAACATGAGGCTGAACAGTGTTGGTGCCAGGACACATCCTTGCTTCACTCCATTGGTGACAGGAAAGGGTTCAGACAGTTCACCATTTTCCTGTACTCTTGCCTGCATGCCAACATGAAATAGTCGCACTATTTGGGCAAACTTTCGTGGACAGCCATATTTTGCCATAATCTTCCACAGTCCTTCTATGCTGACTGTATCAAAAGCCTTGGTAAGGTCAATGAAAGTGGAGAACATTTCGCAGTTCTGTTCCTGACATTTCTCTTGCAGCTGCCTTGCAGCGAAAATCATGTCAACAGTTCCACGTTCTTTTCTGAAGCCACATTGACTCTCAGGAAGAAGACCTTGATCGAGATGGGCCGTGAGGCGATTGAGAAGAATTCTGGCGAGTATCTTCCCTGCAATTGAAAGCAAGGAGATGCCTCGGTGGTTGTCACAGGATTGGCGGTTTCCTTTACGTTTGTAAAGGTGGACTATTGACGCGTCCTTGAAATCTTGTGGCATGGTCTCGTTCACCCATATGTTTGTAAAGACTTGGTGAAGCTGCTCTGTTAGGACCGGCCCACCTGCCTTGTATATCTCTGCTGGGATGGAGTCAGGACCAGGTGCCTTGCCGCTGGAGAGTTGCTGGATGGCTTTGTTTACTTCCACTATGGTTGGCAGGTCATCAAGTGTCTCATTGGTGGGAACTTGAGGAAGGCAGTTGATGGTTTCATCATCGAAGAAGGAAGTTGCATTTAAGATTTTGCTGAAATGCTCTGCCCAGCGTTGAAGGATTTCTTTCTTATCGGTGACCAATGTTCCCAATGCCGATCGTTTAGAACACAATGGCAAACTACTGAACGTAAACTTGACAAGAAAACAACAAAAGCAGTAAAATGCTGGTGTTGACAGCGATGTCCTGTAAAAAACGATATGAAAAAAAATCATATTGGATAGTTGGTATTTAGAAAAGTCGATGCCGTCAACAAAGTACTTGTGGAAAGGGACGTAACAACATAACAGTTATATCAGGGGAATATACTCAAAGTAAATTTAATGTATTATGTGATTTAAATAATGGTACATTTCTCTTAGTGTGTGAAATGGAATTTTCTTAGCAATTAGCAAAATATATATTTGGTATCAAAAACGGGTACTAACTTTAAGAAAATATCTAACGTTGTGCTAAAATTGTGACATTATTTAATAAGTGTGAGAATTTTATAACCGACTTTGATATCTCTCCATGATATTACATTCTATGTTTTATTCTTTCAATTATAGTTGTGAAAATTTGGTATAACTATATTTTTGGCCGTCCTTGACTTTTTCAACTACTCGCTGATGGCGAGCGTCTTCAGGGGGCCTTGCGGGATTGGTAGGGAAGGGACAAAATCCATCTACCGCTTTCAGGACCCTAAAAGATGGTACGCTACGCTAACACCGGAAGCAAAGGCGGCTCATTATGAACGGCTTCACGGGATGAAGCATGAACTGCAGGATCCTAAAGTAACTATTGTAATTGAAAACATAGAGAAAGAAAAGACCAAGGCTATGATTCACTGGATGCCTAGAACCGCAAAGATTGAGACAGTGAAGCAAATAGCCGCGGATATTTCGGGAGATATAAACGCGGAAGTGCATAAACTGAAAAACAGCACGGACAAGTGGTTATTTCTGTGCAACCCGAAAGAACCTCTGCCACATTACGTGGATATGGAGTTGGACGGGGTAGAAGACAAGCTACACCGTCTCTTCATCACAGTTCCGGGGCGCCGTACGGCATGTACAGTCTGTGGGGAAGACTCCCACTGGAGTAATAAATGTCCGGCCAAAATACAAACTCAGAAGGCACCTATACTGGCACAAAAAGTCACCTCGAACTCCCAGACAGATCAACATAGTAAGGAAGATGAAGACGGTTTCCAGCTGGTCAGTCGGAAAAGGGGACGCTCAACCAAGAGCCTGTCTGACGGTGAGAGCTCGACACCTCCAGCCTGCCAAACACATGTTACCACGCTGCCGCCCCTCAACAACCACGACTACCCTACTGTAGCATGATGGAACAGAATCCCCATTTCCAGTCCGACACATTTCATAAATATACTTTAAGTCTTAACGGGGACCATCCCAAATATAGGGGCTATTCTTAGATCGAATGTTCTAGAATGAGTTGGGGGAGGCGGCGGTATGCACTTGTCTTTTGATTGGTTCATAAGTAATGAGCCCACGCTATTCCTGGGCCATATTTTAAAATCTAATTAGTTTGAGCGGGGATCTCACCAGGAGTGGTCGCTAGTGTGATGTGATGACCCAACAATGCCCTTAAAGATTCAATAATATTGTTCTCTGGACAACAGGTACCACTTTAAAACATACTTTGATGTTGTGGCTAGACCTAATGTACGAATGAGAAGAATATAAGAGTATTTTATGAATAAAATGTGAAAGTGGAAAACCTAACTTCTGTGTGCCAGTATTCTGAATATTGCTTCTTCAACCTTGACACGTCTTTCACGCTGTATACTCCAAGTGCATATCAATCCCTTGTTGTGACTGGTTGCGTATGCTTGAGGAATGTAGTACACTCATGCAGATTCGCAAACCCAAACCCCTTGTGCATTCTCCATGCCTAGGATGACTTATTCTTAAGTCAACTGTACCTTTGCTCTCGTGCGAGTTAACAAATGGCAGTTTGAATTAGAATAAGTGGTGTAAACATGTACAAGTTCCTTTGTAAAACGCAGAGAATGATGGAGTGAGTGAGTTGGTGATTTAATAAATAGCCTCTCACATTAGTGGAAAGAAAGATGCTTCAATATCCATCTGTAAACAGGTTGTATGTGGCACGCCAGAATTGCTAAGTCCATGTGATGCCTGGTAGCTATAAGCTCAAGAGAATTAATACAATTTCTCTTTGAAGTATTACACTGTTACCTTTACTGTTGGATGGTTCATATAAACTAGTTCCTAAGAGAACCATCGGTGTGTGAACCTGTGTCTCAGTTGGCTGAATATAATGTAGGGCTCATGCAAACTTACAAGGACTAAACATGTTTTTCCACATATGTGCTTGGTGCATATGTGAACAATTGTGTATGCAATTGAGCTTCTGTTACCTACTGTAGTAGGCATGAACATTACTCAGTGGGGAAAGAGCACGTGATGATGATAAGATGATGTACCTGTGAGTCAGGTCTGTCTGAGAAAAGGGGTGAGGTCTGGCATTGCTGTGTGAATATGGAATAGGTCAGTCATGCACCAACATCACAGCCATAGGAATGGATGTCTGGTATGCTAATTTGGTAAATGCCATTATTTAATACATAATGCATATTGCAGTTGTAAATGCCTATTTTCCATTTCCCTTCACAATGCCTGTCCCATGTTGCTATGTCACAATGATTGATGTACTGTGTCTGGTCCTCCTTGTGCCCAGGTCTACCGTGGTTCAAGCATGGTGGAACTCAGACCACATAAATGCTTGTAATTGTGTTAAGCTACCCCTGTCTCAACATATGGTCTTGTGATTACCACAGTACATCAGAGTGAAATACACTGCATCATCAAACTAGGAGAGGTGTGTTTGGACCACACCCATCCTTTTCCTCCCCATCCCCAATCTGTGTCTGTTGATGTATACTAACATTATCTTTTAACATATGTAAAGAGATGTTGTGCCATTTTATATATCAACAGAGAACAGTATGGTGGAGAGGCCATCCATATATCATCTGGGAAAACTAACCAGTAGTCCCAGAATCCAGAACCAACTCTCTACAAGTGAAATCTTCTAGAACCCACAATATGGGAATTTCCTCAGCTCAGCTCTCAAACAGCTGGATATAAAAGAAAGAGAGAAAAACAGTTCTGATGACTTCAATAATAAGAAGTACAGTGATCATTAATCAAATGTCATCTGAGAATGAAACAACAAGTCTGGTTGTTAACCCCATTCAGGATAACTTGTGAAATGACTGGTGCAATGGATTGTTTAGCTAGGACTTATCTTAGTTAATCTCCAGCCTGGTGCTCACACAGTGGTTTCAGAATGAAGACTTGTATGTAAAGTACGTGAGATAGACTGAAGAGAAGGAAGAAGACTGGGACATACTTGTATCTTAGATCTTCCTCTACAGGAAAAGGAGAGCAAAGTCCTAAGTCTCAACTTCATGAACAGTCAACTCACCAGTGAAAGACAGGGCTGTAACTTTTCTTCAAACTGTGACAGTAGAGGATAATTAGTCAGACTTGGAAAATCATCATGGGGAGAACTGCAACCTGAGCTTGTCCAACACCCATCATAGGTGCTAAAAGGATTAAACAGACCAGTGGAGCAGAAGGTCCCTATGCTTGCCCCAGATTATGGCTTACCTGGCTTTTCCCTCAGTAACAGTAGAGGAAAGGATAAAAGTCAATTGTGTAGTGGTGATTAGAGAGGAGAGGAGGAGTGGAGTAGTTATTGCGTGGTGGAGTAAATAAGAAGTGTTGTATCTTGTTTATCAACCTTCATGTGTGACATATTTTATGCATTTTCTATGCAATCATTGAAATGTTGACATGACAGGAGATGAGGCAATGGTCACCACTCTACTTACCATCAACTCAATAAATTGTGTATTCAATGAACCAGTGTTCAAGTACATGTCCCCAGTGAATTTCTTGTACAGTTGCTGTCAAGTGTTGTCGCTGGTGACTGTCTTAAGTGTTGTGGTTGGTTATACATATTGTGAAAAGTCCTGTATAGATGTTGTCAGGTATCTCATGATGTCTATCTTGTACACTTGTGGTGTAAACAATTCCTTGTGAATGTATGTTCCACTTTTGTCAAGAAACTGTCATGTAGATGTCCTGTCTAACAGATGTAATGTACAGTTATTGTTGAAGTTTGTTTGTCTGCAAAAATTGAAGGATTACTTGAACTGATATAGGTCATAATGACAAAATATATAGAAGATCTATGTGACGGACGAACAGCACACTGTCAACAGTATAATGAGTGAGAGGGATCCTCAGTTGTACAGGCGCTAATAGTTCAGATCTTCTCTGGCCTTGGGTGAACTAGTTACTTCTTTTATAAATTTCTGTGTAGATACATAGTGGTCTCACAGTGGGGGTTGAGCCAAAGAAAAATGTTCTCCAAAAAGGCTATTGCAGGAATGATTAGCTCATTTGAGTGACCTCTAGACAAAACGGGCAAAATCATATCCTTTATCTTGTTATTTATTATTCAAGATATATCTCCAGAGAACACTACAAACTAGGTCCTCTGACAACTCAATCAAACATGTCACACCTACACCGCCTGAAGCGCACAGGTCAAACAAAAAGAAATGCGTAAGTAATTATACTGAACAGATAACGACCAGCGCCATGACCGAAATAGACAGTGATAACATTAACACACCACCACGACAAAGAAACCTGTAAGATTCTTCACCACGCCTCGTTATTGACTTAGAGATTACGAGCCCGGCGAAGGAATCTAATGACAATCTCCAAAAATGATAACAGGAATACAGACAGTTTTGAAACAAGAAACATAATTATGCTCAACCGGTTCTTATTTTACAACAAACATGGCAGCGGAAATTAAAATAATGAGTATTAACATTCGAGGTATAAGATCAAAAA
Organism: Cepaea nemoralis; assembly: GCA_014155875.1. Taxonomy (NCBI): domain Eukaryota; kingdom Metazoa; phylum Mollusca; class Gastropoda; order Stylommatophora; family Helicidae; genus Cepaea; species Cepaea nemoralis. The sequence goes on along the minus strand of JACEFZ010010699.1, from coordinate 93,841 downwards.
TTAATCATCTTATACCACTCATACACAAATATAAACCTGATTTTATACTCATTCAGGAAGCTAACGTTAAAACCGATGAACACGCATCATATATCACAACATGCTTAGGTCTAAGACACTCATGTTTTAGTCTTAGTACTCAACATATCGGATTTGGTACAGCAATAATACAGACATCGGACAGGTGGCAGATTATAGAGAAGGACAGGGACTGCCAGGGTAGGATAGCTATAGTACAGGTGAGAAATAACATAAATAAATACACAATTGTCAACATACACGCACCGCCTGACTACAGAAATCAGCCGCTCTTCTACCAAACACTGGAAATTTATTATCACGCTCATATCGGGGTCACAACATCATTCTAGGGGGTGATTTTAATTGCGTACTTTCGGCGCATGACCTTATAAATGGAGATGTAAGAATGCAAATTAGAAACACAACGGGGGAGGAGGAACATCAATTAGACACATTGCAAACAATTTTAGATATCCATGGCTAACAGACGCATACAGGCAGATGCATCCCCATGGAACAGATACAACACACACAAACAATGCGCATAACAGAGCAGCGCGATTAGATAGAATTTATGCGCCCATAACACATCATATAACACAAGTCAAGCATTTACAGGAGACACTGAACTTCACAGATCATAAGGCGGTAGTTGCAACAATAAACACAGTACAAGCAACACCACACCTTAGACGATCTCCCCATTGGAAACTGAACTGCACACTTTTACAAAATCAGGACTATGTAGATTGCATAACAAAACTGATCCTCACATACACAAGCGATATACCGGAGGGTAAAGCGCGAGAACTCTGGGAAACACTTAAACAAACTATACGAGAGAGAACACAAACACTAGCAGCAGTAATACACAAGCAAAAACTACAACAAGAAAAAGTATTGGAAAATGCAATTAAGCTCTTACTACAGACAGACAAAAACTCACCACACATCATAGCATTACAGGAAGAATTAGATCTCTACAGACATCATCGATTTCAGGGGGCTTTACTGCGAACAAAGTTACAAACTATAACACAAGAGATACCGAGTAAACAATACCTAGCTTTAGAACAAAACATACAGCGCAGCAGACAAATAGGCCAGATAATTGACAGGGAAGGAAATATACAAGTCGAGCCACAACAAATAGCCATAGCCTTTAAAGATTATTACAGGAATCTTTATACCGAGGAAAACACACAGGCGCACGTGCAAGAACACTTTATGAAATTCACAAAAGAACTCACAGAGGAACAGAAACTAACACTAGATACTGAATTAACACTAACAGATATAACACAAGCGGTTCATGGAATGCAGAAGGGCAAATCGCCTGGCCCTGACGGTATTACTGCTGAATTCTATCAGTTTTTCTTTCCTCTTCTAGGTCCCCTTTTACTAGCAGTATTCTCTGAATCTTTCCACAAAAATGAACTCCCATCCAGTTTCAACACGTCTTACATCACTCTTATTCCGAAGGAGAACACTGACAAGACACTTTTAAAGAGTTACAGACCTATCTCGCTTTTAAACGTAGACTACAAGATTTTAACAAAGACTTTGACGAATAAATTGAAACCAGTAATGGCAACTCTCATTCATGAAGACCAGCAATGTAGTGTGCAACACCGGAATATCCAGCAACACACACACTTCATAAGGGACATCATCAACTACACACATCTGAAAAACTGTCAGTCCTCAATTCTCTCTTTAGATCAAGAAAAAGCATTCGACAGAATATCTCACTCATACCTCCACAAAACTCTCTCACACTGCAACGTGGGAAATTATTTTCGGACATGGGTCAAAATTTTATATTTGAAACCGGAAAGTCGGATTCTATTAAACCATACCCTAACCAATTCTTTCAGGTTGACTAGGTCAGTGAGACAGGGATGTCCCTTGTCCCCATTACTGTACGTTGTCGCTCTAGAGCCACTTCTAGAAAAGATACGACAGGACGACAATGTCAGGGGTACGTTCATACCAGGGAAGGGTGAACAAAAGCTGCGTGCTTATGCGGACGATACCATTTTCTTTCCGACCACTGAAAAATCTGAACGGATCATTTTGGAGACGTTCTCGTTTTTCGGCAAAGGGAGTGGGGCAAAATTAAACGTCCAAAAATCTACTATAATGGGCTTAGGCAAATGGAAAAATAAGGCGGTTTTTCCATTTGACTTAACATCAAACAATCTTATAAAAGTGTACGGAATCGTCTTCCCATGTCAACCAAATCAGACACACAAAGACACTTGGCAAAATCTAGAGAAGAAAATAACAGATATGTTACAGAGATACAAATACACAACAACTACCATATTTGGTAGAAGTACCATTGTTAATACATATATAATTCCAAAAATACTATATCTGTGCACAGTGCTAGATCCCCCACGTCAAACTGTCACAAACATAAACAAAGAGATTAGACGCTTTGTGTTTGGCAGCACCATCTACAGTATCAAACATACTACACTCATGCAAGACAAAAAAGATGGAGGTATCGCCCTCCAAGACATAACAACCAAAATACAATCACTTAGGATCAAACACGTAGGTGAAATCCTACAACAAACAGAAAAACACCATTTAGCACACTATTACATTGGAATTAGGCTATCTTCTTTACAACCTATTAGGAATACATCCTCACATTATTTTGGCACTCTCCCAACGTTCTACAAAACATGTATTTCAGCCATTAAAGGACATGAAAAATTACTACACAAGAAAACACATACAATCTACAGGCATTTAGTTAAATTACAAGCAACTCTGGTACATCTCAGAATTAAAAGAGGACATAGATATTTCATAAAAGATTATACCGAAATTTTCTCAAATATTCACAACAAGCAGATTACTCCAAAAGCAAGGGAAATTACATATAGGCTTGTTTACAGCATGACCCCAACAACAGAGAGAACAGCAAAAATAACTAAACAAATACTACAGTGTCAGCTTTGTAGACGGAACGTCCAAGAATCAGAAGAGCACATCTATCACGAATGCAACACAATCATGCCAACAAGAAATCTCCTACAAAACATCCTAAACACTCATTTGAAACAAAGAACAGATGTTTACAAAGCAATCATGATAAATTCCATTCCTTACTCCACAAAAGACACCCACACAAAGCTACTTGTTCTATTGGCAGAGTACAGAAATCTTATATGGACATTAAGAAACAAAGCACTATACAATTACAGAACAATCAACAAAGAAATTGTCCAACAACTTTATCAACAAAAAGTCGCAAACATTCTAATCCTAGCCCCACAAGCGCAAATCTCGTTAAATATTTGGCTGAAGACAGCACATATTACAGAAGAAGCAAATAACTTGTTTTAAATAAAGGATACTACAACTGTAAATGTATTTATTGATGGTATTAATAATCTTACAATTATATTATTATTATTATTATTATTATTATTATTATTATTATTATTATTATTATTATTATTATTATTAATACTATTATTATTATTACTGCTATTATTATTATTAATTTTCTTATTATTATATTTGAATGTGCAACATGAAATATATTGTGGATGGGTGTCTGTGCCGTTGGCAGCAACATATGTATGCGTCTGTGTGTGGATGCAGGTGTGTGTGGTGCATGAATTTGCACGCGCATGTGTACGAGTGTGTGTGCGCGCGCACACGTGCGTGCGTGTGTGCTTGTAGCAGTCTTTAAACCAAGTCGGTATCTTAAGTATTAAAATGATGTTATACGGTAATGATATGTTTCAAAAGAAAAATATGCACCACCATGTATAAACAAATTCGATGAGCCCTTTAAGTACCCAGTAAGCTAAGTTGGCTTTTAGTGGCCAGGTTTTAAGTCCTTCCCATTGTATATAAAACCCAGACACTATCACAATTTTGGACCAATTATCTCCCTGGGGACAGACCATGGACCCTAATTGCTAGTAGTAAATCCCTGATTCTTGTCCCCCAAACAAAAGACATCATGGACTAGAGCGTCACCCTGAAATTTGTCATCAGGCAACAACACCAACGGCCTTCGCCTCGGGAGCTTAGTGACCCAGAAATTACAAGGAAGCCGCATTTTAATGGAAATGATAGTTTAAAGTTTATTGTCCAAGCGCGGGGCATTTAAATGTACTGCGGTCTCCAGAAAGCATGAGATTGTGTGTGCGTGAGTGTTTGTGTGTATGTGAGAGAAAGAGAGATAGAGAGAGAGAGAGAGAGAGAGAGAGAGAGAGAGAGAGAGAGAGAGAGAGAGAGAGAGGAGAGGGAGAGATGGATAGGTGTTTCATGCATTTCGCTTGCGGAAGGGGAAGTGAAGCATATGCAAGGAATGTGTATCTACACGCACTATGCCACAAATGTCATATTAACATAACTGTATATATGTATGTATATGTTTTATTCACAATGTCACACTTAACACTAACAAACGGCAACGCTCTGTAATATACACAAACAAAAGAAACACACACTACAACTTGTAAATACACATTGCTTTGTATGAAATAAAAGTTGGAAAAAAAAAATTGACTTTGGGACGTCATTTGCATATAACTATATATCCGTGAGTCGGTCTCCTTGGCCTATGTGTTAACGTCTTTCTCCGTGGCTAATGGAATGGCTTACGGGCGCGATTCGTTAAACCTGCTGACCCGCATTTGAAACACAGCTGCGACCGATTTGGCAGCAGGCCTCGTTGCGCTGGGTTTTAACTAGTTGGTATGGGATCCGATCGATTAGAACACAATGGCAAACTACTGAACGTAAACTTGACAAGACATCAACAAAAGCAGTAACATACTGGTGTTGACAGCGATGCCCTGTAAAAAAGATATGGGGCAAAAATTCATGTTGGATAGTTGGTATTTCGAAAAGTCGTTGCCGTCAACAAAGTACTTGTCTGTGCACGTTTAATACCCTTATTCTAGCAGATGATCTTAACTAGAGCTTATTTTAGGGGTAGGTCTTGCATTAAAAGCATCCTCAAAAATCGCGCTAGGGCTTATTTTAGGGGTAGGTCTTAAGTTATGGGGTAAACACGGTAGTATTATTTCCCTATAAATTTAAAGTGGACATAACTCAGTGCGAGTAACTATTGTGTGTAATCGAACGGTAAGCCAATGACTTTCGATACCTGGAGGGTTTATTTACATTATTTAGGAAGCAGGGAGAAATCATTATCAACACCGAGCGCCAACTTTCGTTCTCCGAAGGTGTGATGGCTTCTGGGTAGACACACTTAGCTGATGTCGATATGGGAAAGGCACGATAACAAATGTTTCGAAGGTGAATACGCTCGACAATAGAAACGGGAATAATGCCGCGGACGGGCCCGCCTCCTGACTGTGGCGCGAAAGTAAAGATTAGGCTTTTGCGAGGGAAAGAGAGAGAGAGAGAGAGAGGGGGGGGGGGAGGGAGGAGAGAGAGAGAGAGAGAGAGAGAGAGAGAGAGAGAGAGAGAGAGAGAGAGAGGTGGGGGTGCCCGCTTCTGATGATCAGAAACTCCTGTCGTGCTTGCTCCGCGGCGGAGTTTTCTCAACATGGGTTTTATTTGCAGAAGATCAATGCCGGTTTTAAAGGGCGGACTTGCAAAGTTTTATTAATAAGCTGAGTTCAACATGCAGCAGATACAATATGAACATGAATATGAATACAACCAAAACTGAAGTAATGCAAGTTAGCAGATCTCCTGGTCCACTATATAAACGGATAAATAGTACACTTCTGAAACAAGTTACTAAAGAAATTAAATATCTAGGGACTATGATCGTAAAAGATAGCCAAATCACAATCGCGCAAAATCAACACCTGTGAGAAGAGATGCGTGAGAAGAGCTGCCAATTTAACCATCCAAGGCCGAAAAAGAAATGTCTTGAAACGTTCTTATCAGACACAGCGAGATCAGCATCTTGTGCCACATATATTGAAAGGCAAAAGATCAAATGGTTTGGCCATCTCGTTAGAATGCAACACCATCAACTACCAGCACTGGCCCTACATCAAAGGACATCTGCTACGAGAGCAAGATGACGCCCGTGAAGAAAATGGACTGACGACATCAAAGACAGTGTACAATCACACGGAAAGATACTACCCGATAGTAGTATTATATGTTGCATATTAGCCCCAAATTGTGGAGCCTCCACGTGGAGCTTGTGGAGCGCTCCGTGTGGAGCTTGTGGAGTGCTCCACGTGGAGCAGGGTGGTGTCTGGTGGTGGTGGGATGATGTGGAGTCTGTGGAGCCTGTGGAGGGTGGTGAAGGGACCCCTCTTAGTTGTGTCTTTGGCTTGTTAAGCTCGTTGTTTTTGGCGGGTAAAATTTTTAAAAAAGAAAAAAGGTTTGATCTAATGAGCTGGATGTTCTTCATGTGTGTCTGTGGTCAGGGTGGAGCGGAAGGAGTCTGTGTAAATAGTAAGCGCAAAGAAGGTGGTGCAGTCCCCTATGTAGTAGTCACCTGACCGGTCAGCGCCCGAGTGGCCACGAGTCCGATCATCTGTGTAACGAGTAGCGGGGTATCTGCTGATGCTAACAACGGACAACCGACTGAGTCCTTAAAATGTCAAAACTTAAAAAACACACATAGTTGTACAGGCACAATGTGGTACAAAAAATCAATACTGATTCTCGTAACAACTAATCCAGGAGCTTATCGTCGTCGTAATGAACTAGGTGGGTTATTAATAATGCTTTATATAAACCGGGCGGGGTGGTCGCGTGGGCGAGGGTTCGAACCCTCGAGCTGCGCCGGGTGTCGTATGAAACTTGTAATAAGTAAAAATGTAAATAATTCGGATGAATGATCTATAGTGGTTCGTAGTGTCTTATACATTATCATTATATATATATATATATATATATATATATATATATATATATATATATATATATATATATATATATATATATATATTACACCGCTTCAAATGAAAACCTTAGCAAAGAAAAGATGGCCGAAGTAAAGGTTGTGGTGGGCGTGGCTTAGTGTTATACATTGTTACGGAGTGTGTGAGTGAAAGGGTAGCTAGGTAAGTGCTTCCAAACAATATCATCATAGGTATCAGATCGTCAAAGAAACAAGTAAAGATGGCCGTCGGTGTCCTCCGTAGGTGCCGGGTTCGAGTCCCAGTGGGGAGGTTTAGCGGGGTAGAAGAAATATTGATAATGTTTTTGTTACTTAGTTGTGATGGCGATAGCTGGTGGTAGTAACAGGCTATGTGTAGCAAAGGAGAGGTGGTGTATTGGTTGAAGCTTAGGTGGTACCCCAGACGAGGTGACAGGTTCGAATCTCGGTGCTGTGCCACTGGTAAGGGTAATAGGCGTCAGCGTGTGGGGTGTCTAGCTGGTCATACGGGTTATGATTAGGGACGGTCTGTCTCTCCATATCGCTGTGTCCACAAGTCCGAGGGAAAAACAGGCATCCGACTTCAAAGCTTAACTTAACATAACAAATTGGAGAACATAAGATACCCATACACGTCGTCAGCTGTTACAAAACCAATAATATCCATCTGTATATATGTCTAATCCAGGGGCTTATCGTCGTCGTAATGAAGTAGGTGGTTTATTAATGTTATTGATGTATCCGCCATGGCAAATAGTTCACAAGATTAATAAAAGTTCATATAAATGTCGATAAGGGATTAAGAGCTTAACGTCTATTGTCGGGCCATCCACAGAAAATCAATACCAACACGCTAGATTCTTCTCATAATTGCGACCAGTGGCTTATAGATATAACCGTTTTTGCAGACGCAGCTGTGTGCAGACTAATCTACCAGGTCACGTGGTCTAGGCCATATCGACAAAAACGGGGTATAAATGCTAAGAAATATTCACTGTACAAAACAGTTTCTACCAGCCGATCAGAGCGAGGAAACCAGACAGGACAACCTCTTGATACGAGTCCACAACAGCAGATATCATGTATAAAAGACGACAAGCCTATATCATATACACCAAAAACAGAGCTCACCATGTGGCAAGGCATTAATGGTAAGGTGGACTTTGATAAATCTTTCACAGTTTTGTTATGTTTCTTCACATCGACACGTCGTTAACCTAACAATACTAGTATAATACAGCGGGATATATAGGCCGTGGCGTATATAACAGCTGAGGAAACAACACAATAGGTTCATAACAGTTCATATTAGGCTGTGTCAAAATGATGTGAACATAGCGTTACGGTGGTACCTTAATATACACTAGTAGTATTGGTTAGTCGTATGGGGAGTCAGAATTGTTTCTGGTGAGGTCTACATGGCCATGTTCGCTATGACTTTACGTTCTTATAAAAAGAAGGGGGTCATATCCGATCCAGAGCTAATAATGATATTAGGTGTTCCCTGTACAGATGGTATAGTACCTTATTTTTATCTATGTTTTACAGATACGGATGGTCAGGAAGTCCTAATTCGGAAACTGTGGGGTCTATTAAGAGCGGAACCACACAGCGATTGCCTGGACTGCGCTATTCGCAATATCCAGCAAGCCCAGCCACTCATGGATTCGCTTATGGAGTCTTGAGTTAAAAGAGATAGTTTTTATGATCTAGTAAAGTGTCGACTGCAGTCTGTACTACAAGAACACTTTACCAAGGAGGACATAATCACGCTAAGTATCAGTAGACTTGAGGCATGTGTCCACGAATATAACGACAAACACGCAACTCCCGAGCCCTCGCCAATCAACAACGAACGTCCATCGCCACCAACATCACCGACCTCCTTAACGTTCAGTCAATCCACACTGGTGGGTGGGAATTAAGCGGCTACATTTAGGTCGTCAATAACGGAACAAAGCTCAATATAGATATACGTCGTTGTAGTGTTCTGGCTTCTCGCGGTGTGTTTCCTAGGGGTGGCTACAGAGTGGTATATCACTCGAATGATCGTTTACTGACACAAACACCCCACATTCATCAGGGCTCTCACTAGTGGTAAATCGATGTCTACTAGTGGGAAAAGAGTGAATATCAGCGCACAAGCTATCACAGTGTTGTGACCAAGTGCAACTGTTATTATTCGTGAAGAACACAGACTAAGCTCGCGTTATAAGTTCGGTGACATTGGTATCAATTCCTAAGTCGGTCAACAAGAAAAAAAGATGTCTACGCCACCAACAGACCCTCATCAGGCTGCCCTCAGACCGGTTGTCACTAAAAATTATACACTGAACCAAGAAAGAGTAGTTAGGAACAAAATCACCAGATATGAAACCCGGCTGGTTTACTCGCTAAACGTATAAACTCCGGTCAATGTGGTACTATAACATTTGACAGTACAAGTCACTATGAGTCGTTTTGAACCCGTATGTTTAGCTATTACAAGAGGCAACGCATTGAAACCAAATAAGGCCTAAATGGGGTGCCAGTGGAAGACCTGTTTTCAACACCGTTGGCTAAATTCCCTATATAGCACAGGACATATGAAACTTTTTCGCTCAAGGAAAGATTGACAATATTAATTCTTGGTTAGAAATAGACGTTATCGGTCTTGAAGGACGCGATACAGTCGAGTAGACACACAAACAACCTGCCCAAGTCAAAGATATGATCGGTCAGTAGATCAGTAAACAACTTGAACATTAAAATAATCTTGGACACTGAAAATTCTTGTGCTTGCTGTTTTCACAGGTGTGGTAAACTGATCAACTAGGTGAAATATAAAGACTCTGCATTCTCACAGACCGTGTACCAAGCTACTGCTATCAACCAACTAGTATCAAGACATCGTATTGGCATCCAGAAGCATTATGCCCTCTCCTAAGAAAGAAGGCCATCTGTGTATCACCTGTGGAAAAGTATTTACTGAAAAATACAATCTCAAAAGCCACGCTAATACAGTTCACAATTCCACAACCCACAAATGCCACAGCTGTGGGCGTTTGTATCAACGAAAAAACAATTTACAACGTCATATAAGAACACAACATCAGACACCCTTAGACACCTCTCAAGCAGGGAAAAACACTACTGCTCACATAGTAACAGAGGAAACGGATATCAATCAAAAAGATAGAGCCAAATTGGCAGCCCTTAGGAATTACTGCAAGGCGCTGTCGATCATGTTACCCAACCAGGTATTCGTATTAGAAAAAAGAGAAGACCAACAACAATGGGTGCTCATGGACACGTATGATATTAGCGACTGACTACTCAGACAAGTGTATACCACTGGGTGATTGAAAATTAAAAGAGAAAACAAATGAAAATCTCTGTCTTTGTTATTTGATTTGTATCATTTTTGTAAACATTTGTCCTTTTGTACTTGTGACATTCTTCTGGTGTACTTGGCTCGTTTGCAGATATTTGTGTATGTGTAATTTTGTGGTATTGTACTTGTGTATGTGATTCTGTCTCGCTATACCAATGTGTATTTTATTCCTGTCTCTCTGTTCCAATGTGTACTGGTGGTCCACTGTGTGCATGTCTCGTTTATTATTGTTTGTGTGTATCAATTGTTCCACAACCAACATTTCACATCCAGACAAAAGTACAGGTTCTATGTACCACTCCCACAGTCAAATAAGAAAAACTGTTAGCCAAACTGACAAAACAGTTGGCCAAATTAAGAAACGGCTCGACCAATATTATAAAAAGTAGGGAAAATTGTAACCAAACTAATTAAAAATGTTGACAAAAATAGGAAATAGCTCGACAAAACTTATGAAAAGTAGGAAAATTGTTCGTAAAATGTGAAAAATATTGAGCAAGTAGGAAATCATGTTAACCAAAGGTGAAAACTATTGACCAAGTAAAGAAGCTTCTCGTCCAAACTCATAAAAAGTAGGAAAATTTGTTAGCCAAATGGGAAAAATGGTGGCCAAATACAGAAATATCTCGACCAAACTAATAAACATTAGGAAAATGTGCTAGCCAAAGGTGAAAAATATTGGTCAAGTAAAGAAATATCTCATCCGAATTTATAACAAGTAAGAAAACATGCTAGTAAAATCAAGAAATATGTCGACCGAAGTAATACAATAGGCAAAAGGATGGACAAACTTATAAAGATGTCGACCGTTATAAGAATATGTGTTACCCAAATTAGGAAAACTATTTCCCAAGTTTTGAAATATCTCGACCAAACTTACAAACAGTAGGAAAATATGTCGACTACAGTAGAAATATTTGTTAGCCAAAGATGAAAAATAGTGGCCAAGTAAAGAAATATCGCATCCAAACTTTTTAAAATGTATGAAAATGTGTTAGCCAAAGGTGAAAACTGTTGACAAGTAAAGAAACTTCTCGGCCAAACTCATAAAAAGGTAGGAAACTTTGTTAACCAAATGTGAAAAAATATTGTTC
>JACEFZ010010699.1:0-77500 GCA_014155875.1 Cepaea nemoralis | reverse complement strand
CTGCCCCTGGAACATCTGATGTATTGACTTCAAAGAACTTCACTGGAACACTCCCGGCTCTTTGACGAAAACAAGACTTGTGTACAGTAGTGTAGACAAGAACGTTGACTTGAGCTGACGTGTTTCTGTACAGCTGTTAGGAAATTCGGAGAGCATCTAATGTGTTCGATTTAATTAACATTACATAACATATGTCTTTATGGCAAGTTGTAGATACCATCCAGGAGTGATGCGGTTGATAAGGTATTATAGATAGTATATTTAGGCCTAATTAATATAAGCAGTAGCCTTGTTAAAACTAGCTAGAGTGACGTAAGAATTAGCTCTGCTGGTGAGAATATTGTAGTGGGTTGGAGATGGGGGAAATGTCCAATAGTGGGATCTTCCAGTGGGGTGCCTACTGTGGTTCTGCACTATGTCTATTGGTCTTTCCTTGTCTTAACCTGATTCAGATTGAGGTGATGAGCCACTCTGATCCATGACAGAGTTTAGTTCAGTGATAAATCTCTGAGCAAGGCAGTAGGCCTACATTCAGCTAGTAGGGATAAGTATCAGGCGGCCTTCACCAGATGTGGTCCTTTTCTCTGACAGGTTCCCCTACGTCTATGAGGAAGCTCTACACTGGGTTTGATGGAGGTCAACTCTCATTAAGAAGAACATCAAATGAACATTCACATCATTTTATAAGATGAATAAATACCCAGAAGAAAGTACAGTCAGCACTGTTTATGCTAGGCCTAGGATCCAGAGGGCCCATATGAAACTGGCTCAGTTGAGCAAAACATTATAAACGATTCATTTACAATAGGGATTCACTCAGGTTGGGTGATACTCGTTTCTTCACCACATACCACTGAACACTAGTGAATAGAAAATAACATTGAACATGGCGTTCTCGTGGAATAATTTAGTACAGTGAAGAAGTACTTTAGAACCGTTTGTGTGTGACAATCTATGAAAATGGATTAGAACAAATGTGAGACCTGTGACATTGAATTGACATTGAATTCACGATACAGAGATCCGTACTTAGCTGAGTTATAGGGACCTTAGTCTTTACAGTGAGTGACAGTTCCATGATTAAGGTTATACAATAACTATTTTCGGAGGATCATGCATCTAGTCGACCCAGTGGATCTCGGAGAAAGTCAACGTCTGGAAGAAGAGACGCATAAATGGGTGAGGTGTTCACGTACTAAGCTATCATGCTGTGGCGTACCCTTGCTATGATGATCATCTGACTTGGCTCCTGATCTGCTGCTCTGAATCTACAGATACACTAGAATTTGACATACATTCTACACATTACACACATACACTTCTCACACACATACTCTTTGCTTTAATAAATTATTTTGTATTTATTTGTTAAAGCTAGAGTTGTTGAGTATGTTGTGTTGGGGAAGAGTGAGAGGGGGCATGATCTAGGGGTGAGTGAGAATAAGAAAGAGGTGTCTGCAGACTGAAGGAGTTTTGTGGACGGATTCTGGTGGTTTCTCTAGGACAATAATATTGGGGTAATAAATGTGGGTGTTGATTCCCCTCACTCCAGGGACGACACTAAAGTAATAAAGGATTACTTACGATATATATATATATATATATATATATATATATATATATATATATATGTGTGTGTGTGTATATATATCTGTGATCGGCATTTGGCAGTGGTCTGGCTGAAGTAAAGCGATGGTCACCAACTACCTAAATTAACTCACTGTCCACCATTACTGGCAGTGGGCCTTGGTGGACCACTAAGGGCCAAAAGGCACAAAGTGGGACTAAGGTCTGACAGCGAAACCAGAGGGACGTGGAGACCTTAGAGTGTTGCTCTATCCTCTGGGGGAACCGCCAGCCCTTTTAAAAATAAGTAGGCAAATAACTTAAGTAGGAGTTGGTGTTCGCCTAGTAATCCATCCATCATGTACCATGCCGATATGCGTGGAAGGTCATGTTTCACCACTTTCACTCGATCACCATACAGGAGGTATTGACGCCTTGTGAATTGACAGTACAAGCTAGAGATGTCTTGATAACTGCAGCCAAATATTAAATTCCGAACATGATAAAGCAACATAAGCCTCGGATTACATCAGACACGTTAGAATTAATAAAGCAACGAAGAGAACTGAAACAGAAGGGAGGTGAATTCGATAACAGCAGGATGAAGTATAAATCCTTAACTCGAGAAATGAGAAAGAACACAAGAAAGGGAAAAAAACAATATATACAAGATTCTTGTACCAGAATAGAACAATATCATAAGGCTGGAACACATTACATAATTTTCAAAGAAATTAAGTTATTTAAATATTGAGCACAACCCACTACTGGCAACGCTGATTGTATTCTGGTATGAACCTAAGGCCTTTCCACGTCAGTGTGGAAGCACTAGACTCGAGTTTCGCTCTCGTTTGAGCTCGTCAGTAGTGCATATCCTTGACCGGACCCGGAAACAAACCCCGGATCACTGTGTGAAACGTGTGTGTAGCTACTAGACCACGCGGCACACTCTGGACACGGCCAAATTATCACAACAGAATATTACAACGTCACCCATCGTAGGCTTTAGCTCAAGATTTGCCCGATCGCCGCGACTGATGTCCGTCAATCTATGTGGACCCGAACGATCAGGTCTTCTCACTGGCAAGGCACACCAGGCCACCTAAAGTCCAGCGAGCAACAATCAAATTGATTTATTTGGTTGTTACGGGATTTGAGATTTAAATATAGAGCACAACCTGCTACTGGCAACGCTGATCGTATTCCGGTATGAACCTAAGGCCTTTCCACGTCAGTGTGGAAGCACTAGACTCGAGTTTCGCTCTCGTTTGAGCTCGTCAGTAGTGCATATCCTTGACCGGACCCGGAAACAAACCCCGGATCACTGTGTGAAACGTGTGTGTAGCTACTAGACCACGCGGCACACTCTGGACACGGCCAAATTATCACAACAGAATATTACAACGTCACCCATCGTAGGCTTTAGCTCAAGATTTGCCCGATCGCCGCGACTGATGTCCGTCAATCTATGTGGACCCGAACGATCAGGTCTTCTCACTGGCAAGGCACACCAGGCCGCCTAAAGTCCAGCGAGCAATAATCAAATTGATTTATTTTATTGTTACGGGATTTGAGATTTAAATATTGAGCACAACCGACTACTGGCAACGCTGATCGTATTCCGGTATGAACCTAAGGCCTTTCCACGTCAGTGTGGAAGCACTAGACTCGAGTTTCGCTCTCGTTTGAGCTCGTCAGTATTGCATATCCTTGACTGGACCCGGAAACAAACCCCGGATCACTGGCGTGTGAAACGTGTGTGTAACCACTAGACCACGCGGCACAAACTGGACACTGCCAAATTATCACAATAGAATATCACAACGTCACCCATCGTAGGCTGTAGCTCAAGATTTGCCCGATCACCGCGACTGACGTCTGTCAATCCATGTGGACCCAAACGATCATGTCTTCTGAAATCTTCTGATCAGGTCTTCTGAAGAAATGTTCAACCTCATTTGAATGTTATCTGTGACAAGTTGGAAAATCTTTCAATTATTTCAGTCATTGGCACCTTGCCGTCTTGACAGACGATAGTTTGTTACATTCTGCTTCAAAAAGGCATAATAACTACAACTCATGACGGTAGCAAATGTGACTGATTAGGCCAATTCGCACTGTATACGTTCGTCCACAGTGGATGCATGTGAACACATGGTCATTTCCACCATCATGCACTATCTTACGTTCCGCACGCTCGGTGTGCGACTTATTTGCAATCATTTTCTCCTTTGTCTTTATTCCATTTCTGATATTTGCCCTCCATGCAACGCGATCAGCGGCAACATGCTCCCAATGTGCCTGTATCAATCATGTCCCGCTTACACACATCTTTGTATCGTAATAGAGGCCGACCATGAGATCTCTTACCCATCTGTAATTCACCAAAAAGATGTCCTTTGGTATTTTACCATCATCCATCCTCCTAACGTGTCCTATCCATCTCAGTCTACGAAGACTGAGCATGGAACAAACCGTCACACAACCTGATCTTTCCAATACTTCAGTATTTGTGATTTTGTCTTGCCACTTAATACCAAGTATTCTTCTCAGACACCGCATATGAAAGCTGTTTAAACGTTTCTCTTGGTGTGAGTAAGTTGACCAGGCTTCATTGCCATAAAGAAGAGTACTAAGGACACAGGCTTGATAGACAAGGACTTTTGTTTTGGCAGTAACCTATTATGTTGCATGAACTTTACAGAGGGTGAATATTATATTATGTTAATATGTTGCCACAGAGTTTCACTAATAATACTCTTTCTGAGATTGTCCGAAATCCTTTAACTGCCCCAGCACTCATTTGATCCAAAATTATGCCAACTCCCTTTTGTAGTCCTTTCCTCCGGATTAAATAATTTTGTACGTATCTAAATATCCCCCCCCCCCCCCGCACCTGGCCATCGTATTTCACAATATATACGAGTGTTAGCAACAATTTGTTATTATGCATGTGGTAAGAAATCATAAAATTTTACTTTTCTAAATTTACTTCCTTAGTCTCTTATTCATTCATTCAGTAGCATGTCCTTTGCAGATACTCTCTCCCATAACAACTTTCCGGAAAACCTCTCGATCATAAGCAAGACATAGTCTCTTATAGCATATATAAATTAGCATATAAAGAGGCTAGCAATGCGTTGATTAATAACCCCTTTTATGAAAAATTCTGACAAAACGGGATGTGGTGGACTGACCACAGTCAATAAAATTGTAGAAAGGTACATAACACCATAATATTTATATCAAGGGAAAATACTCAAAGTAAATTAAATGTATTATGTGATTTCATTAATTGTAGTATTTATCTTATTGTCTTATAGAATTTTCTTAGCAATATAGAGAAATATAAGGTTAGCATAAAAGGCAGTAAAACTTTAAGAAAGTTTGAGACTGGGGTTACAATGTTGACATTGTTTTATATATGTGAGAATTTTATAACGGACTTTGATATTTCTCCAGGATATTAAATTCAATGTTTTATTCTTTTAACGAGAGTCATATATTTACAAATAAAGTATAAATTTTGGCCGTCCTTTGGCTGAGAACTGTTGCACTGTGTGTGCAATGCGTGTGTACTTCTTTCTTTGTTGGGTTCACGGTTGCAAATGCACTACATTTATCGAAGGTGTATATGGGATGTGAGTGAGTCTGAAGCTCGTGAGTGCGTTAATAAAGGGCGCACAAGGTGTGGGAGCGAGGCCGACGTCAGTGAGTCCATGAGTTTTGTCGATTGGGCATGGTGGTGTACATGTTTGTATACATGGTGGTGTGTGTGTCTGTATCTGTGGGCCTATTTGAGGCGGTGAATGTGGGTGGATGTGTAAGGATGTGTATGGTACATGTGTTCAAGAATGGCAGATCACGAGAAATACTTTACAATAAAAGATTCTTACTTTGATATTATTTTACTATTATAAAATAGATTATTTTAGTATTAAAGTGTATATTATTTTGCAGTTATGTTATTTTACAATTTATAATTTAGCTTTTTACTATCCTTGTGCACACAGTTTACAATAAAAATGTTGATGTTACAATTTAAAAAAAAAAAAGTCCTTGACTTTGGGACGTAGTTTGCAAATAACTATATATCTATGGTCGGCATTTGGCTAAGATCAAGTGTAGATTTATCTGCCCTTGGTCTGGCTAAAGTAAAGAGACGGTCACCAACTATCTAACTTAACTCACCGTCCACTTAAACTGGCTGTGCGCCTTGGTGGGACTAAGAGCTCACAGCAAAACCAGGGGGACGCGGAGGCCTTGGAGTGTTGCTATATCCTCTGTGGGAACAGCCAGCCCATTAAAAAAAAAACAACAACAATTTGGCAAATACCTGAAGTCGGAGTTGGTGTTCACCTAGTAATCCATCAATCATGTACTATGCCGGTAAGCGTGGGCGATCATGTTTCGCCACTTTCACTCGATCACCATACGGAGGTATTGACACCTGGTGAGTTGGCAGTACAAGCTAGAGATATCTTGATAACTGCAGCCAAAATTTAAATTCCGACTAAGATAAAGCAACATAAGCCACGGATTGCATCAGACACGTTAGAATTAATAAAACAACGAAGAGAACTGAAACAGAAGGAGGTGAATCCGATAACAGCAGATTGAAATATAAATCCTTAATTCGAGAAATAAGAAAAAACACAAGAAAGGAAAACAAAAACAAAAAACAATATATACAAGATTCTTGTACCAGAATAGAGCTTTACCATAAGACTGGAAGAGATTACGTAAGGTTCAATGAAATGAAGTTATTGACAAGAAATGTTCAACCTCAATTGAATGATATATGTGACAAGTTGGGAAATCATTCATTCATTGGCATGTTTCCGTCTTGACAGACGATAGTTTGTATTGCCCTCCATGCAACATGATCAGCGGCGACTCTCTCCCGGTGTGCATTATCAATGCCTGTATCAATCATGTCCCGCTTACACACATCTTTGTATCGTAGAAGAGGCCGATCCTTAGATCTCTTACCCATCTGTAATTCACAAAACAGATGTCATTTGGTATTCTACGATCATCCATCTTCCTAACGTGTCTTATCCATCCAAGTCTACAAAGACTGAGCATGAAACAAACCGTCACACAACCTGATCTTTCCAATACTTCAGTATTTGTGATTTTGTCTTTCCAAATAATACCAAGTATTCTACTCAGACACCGCATATGAAAACTATTTAAACGTTTCTCTTGGCGTGAGTAAGTTGACCAGGCTTCATTGCCATAAAGAATACTAAGGACACAGGCTTGATAGACAAGGACTGTTATTTTGGCAGTAAGCTTCTTGTTCTCCCAGAATCTTTTTGCTAACATGTTCATTGTTGTGCTGCCTTACCAATCCCGATGTTGTTTTCCTAATATAGGGATAATGTGCTATTTATCTCTGATCTTAGATATGTAAAATGGTCTACTATCTCCAGTTCGGCGTCGTCAATAAAGATTGATGGTACCCCATGTGCACCTTGTGACGTAATTTGTTTCTTCTTTTTGCTAATTGTTAAACCAACTTCAGAACATGCATGGGAGAATGCTGATAGTAGACGTTGTAATTCTTCCCCAGTGTGGACCCGCCTCCTGACGAAGGTAAATATTAGGCTTTGGCAAGGGTGGGGAGGGGGCGGGGGTATGCCCCCTTCTGATGATCAGAAACCTCCAGTCGTGTTTGCTCCGCTGCGGAGTTTTTTCATCATGGGTTTTAATTTTAGAAGATCAGTGCCGGATTTAAAGGGTAGAATTGCAAAATTACGAGGGTAAGTTAATAAATAAGTCACAATTGGCTGTAGAAAAATAACTAACTATGATATCAACTTGAAACCAGTTGTTTTTTTATACATATATTGGTCCTTTATTTCTCAACACAATTTCCACCAACAATAATACTCTTATCCCATCGTTTTATCTGTCCTCCCAAACCGGCTGCATAAATCTGCGTGCCCTGTTTTCATTTACCTGCCATCCCGCAGAACTGTGTGACTTACTTATTGACTCGCTCGTGTAACATTTTTCTACCCAACTATGCACCGCTTTACGGGAGATCGCTAGGGACTAAGCCACTGAAAGCCACTAAGCCACCTTGGCGGGAGACATTTCACGAATGACGCCGAAGTTGAATGTGAAGTGAAAACGTGGTTTAGAAACCGGAGCACGCAGTTCTATGCGGCCGATTTGGGAGGACTGATAAAACGACGGGATAATTACATCAATGTTGGTGGAAATTATGTTGAGAAATAAAGGGACAATGTATATATAAAAATAAACTGGTTCAAGTTGTTATCATAGTTAGTTATTTTTCTACGGCCATTTGTGACTTACTTATTAACTTACCCTCGTATATTAATAAGCTGAGTTCAGCATGCAACAGATACAATATGAATATAAATACAACCAAAACTGAAGTAATCCAATCAGATAGCACAAAATAAATTTATCCGGCGAACAGAGCTACTAAGATAACAAGTAGGAATTAGGACTATAGTATGTCCACATTTGTTTGCCGCAATATAAACATTCATATCTCAATAACCAACTGACGGAAAATTATGAGATTTAGTATATAAACTTATCATTATGTCCACCCAACAAAACAATTTTTGTTCTGGAGATTTTACAGCAGATTTCAAAGTTTGTTTATATGCGGTATATAATTTACGGGTCTGAGATGAAATTCTTAATTTTAAATGTATTACAGCGTAGCCAGACAATCAGCGCTCAATGTTGAATATTGTAGTGTTTCGAAGGGATTGGCCTTATGTCAACTACCCGCGTTGTTCAAACAAGGACTGTTCAGAGGTGTCTCAAAATGTGGGTTATTTCATGAAACCTGATTAATATGTTTTTTTTTTTTTTAAATCTTACCATTTATCGCTAACATTGAAATGTGTGAATATTTTTCAATGGGATTTGATGCGAAATTGTACGCTTCAAAAATCGCTATGAAGTTGTACACATATTTTTGTCAAGAAACTGATTGCAGGAAACTGTTTTATACTATTACAAATTCCGAAAAAAGAACAGTGCATGCATTGGGTTTGAGTCGATGGGTGCAAGTATCTGAAATTAAACCACCAAAATAACAAAACGGTAGGTAAAAAGATTATTGTAGACAGCTTTGACAAAGATGTCATAAGGCGAGATATTATAAAAATGCTTTTAAAAGTTGACAGGGTCGACTTCATTGCACTGGGTTCTATCCCATATGGCTCGGTTTCTTTCCGCAGCGCGGAAAGCATCGCACAAAGCACGAACTCCGCAGCTCTAGCGACGACCCACAGAAGTCTCCGAAAAATTTAACTCGTGAATCGAAGGATGCGGACCGGAATCGAACCCACGATCTTTGGAGCCCGAGTCAAAAGAATTGACCACTTCGCCACGGAGACTCCTAAAATTATAACAATTTTGGATTTTATATCCAGGATTATCCAGCATTATAAAAATGCTGGATGCCAAAGAAACAGTGACTGTAAGAAAACTTAGGGTTTGGTTGAGAAAGAACAATACCATAGAGCTATCCAAAACAACTTTGTGGAAAATTATAAGGACATTATCTTCACTATTTGAAAGTACAAGGGCGGTAGAAATATCATTTGTGAGCAACCGCATTTAGGAGCCTTGAGAAGCAGATACCTACGTGAAATTAGGGAAATGTGCAAACAAAATTATGACATAGTGTATTTTGATGAGACGTGGATCAATGTGCACCACACAAGTGAAAAGGAATGGCAATCAATGGATGGAAAGATAAAGCGTTATGTGCCGTAGTAAAGGACAGCGTTTGGTCATAGCCTATGCTGGTAGTACTCATAATGGCTTACTACAGAATGCTGGGCTCGTGTTCGTATCAAAGCATACAGACAATAGGGAGTATCATAATGAGATCAATGGTAATGTATTTAGAGATTGACTCGAGAATACAGTACTTCCATCTCTTGATAGACCGTCTTGTCTAATCATGGACAATGCATCATATCACAATGTTGTTGCCCAAGAAGACAAAATACCTACGGCATCGGGCAAAAAAGAAGCAATAAAGATATGGCTCCGAAGGGAAAATTACCATTTCCAGAAACATATTTCAAGCTACAGTAGTTTTCCCTTGTAAAACAGGCGCAAAAAAAGCAAGAAATTTCAAATCGACAAGTTGATAGAAGAGCATGGCTATAGGTGCTTGAGACTTCCGCCGTATCATTCTCATT
The DNA here is from genome assembly GCA_014155875.1 of Cepaea nemoralis. Taxonomy (NCBI): domain Eukaryota; kingdom Metazoa; phylum Mollusca; class Gastropoda; order Stylommatophora; family Helicidae; genus Cepaea; species Cepaea nemoralis. Next base: position 67,724 of record JACEFZ010010699.1, on the reverse strand, counting down.
TAAACCCTATAGAACTTGTGTGGGCTAAAATTAAAGGACAAGTGGCAGCTGCCAATACTACGTTCAAATTGTCTGACGTCAAGATACTAACCCAGCCCGTTATTAAATATTGATAAAAGTTACTGGAAAAAAATGTGAGGACCATGTGTTGAAAGAGGAAGAGGACTATTGGAGAAAGGATGGATTGAATTTTATGCAACCGAGAGCAATCGTCAATCTACTGGAATCGTCCGACACAGATTAAGGTCTGAGCAGATATCAGACTTTAATCTACGTACACACTTACTGGGATATTTTGCTCCAACTATTCAGACGAATTACAGGCCCTAAACATTACAGCATCAGCATAATGTCAATGGCAACAGTTTGTATTCAACAGTGGTGAATTTTCAATTCCGCAAGCCCTCAGCGGTGACAAACAACTGTATTGAAAAAAAAGACACACACACACACACACACACACACACACACACACACACACACACACACACACACACTAAACGCATTGAATACCAACAGAAGAGTAATATTGCGGTGAAAACTGACATATTGTGGCATAACAAGAAACGTGAGAGCAAACACGTTGTCAAATTAGGGGACAACACACGTGCATACGAGTCAATCTTTAAACTTCAATGAAAAGAGGACCAACATCTTGGCCGTTAAGAAGAAAGCCCACTACAGAGACACTGACAACTATTTTCATAGTGCAAAACAGGTAATCATGTTCCGTCTCTGAATAGTAAACAGCAGAGTAGACAGTCTTTCACGAAGACTCAAAGCGGGTCTGTCACCCATGTGTACGTGTGAACAAACTACACAGACAGCTGAACAGATCCTTAAAAATAGAAATATGATGACTAAATTGCGGTATCATTTCTGGTCACTCCATACGCACATTAACGCACAGCTATTTGGAAGCTTTCACGAGCTCAATATAAAAAGCTAAATGCATCCTAGTAACATGAATACTTGTGTACAATTATTAACCAACAGCTGAAGAAACAAGAAGGAAATGAAAAATAAGGTAAGAAATATATTCCTTCTACTTTCCTGTCAGTTTACACATTATTTACCCCATACCTCTGTACATTCTCTGTCTTTATTAATATTACTCATTGCACCCCTCTCGGGAGTCTCCGTGGTGAAGTGGTCAAGCCGTCTGACTCGGGCTCCGAGGGTTGTATGTTCGATTCCTTCATTTCACGAGTGCATTATTTTGGAGAATCCAGAGGGTCGTCGCTGGAGATACGGAGTTCGTGCTTTGTGTCACGATTTCCGCCCTGCGGAAAGAGACTGAGCCATATGGGATAAAAACCCGGTGCAATGATACTTTAAGCTACTTTTTTATTACACCCACTCCCATACGAATCTGGCTACGCCTTGTACTTGTGTCCTTACCAGAAGTAACGTGGTTTACTGTAAGACTAGTTTGTTATCTTTGACCTATCAAAGACATATTCCTTGGGTGGGGGTAAATATAAGACGGCTGGAACAATTTCATAACGATGCAACAGACAGTTTTCAAAATAATTGATCATGAATGAAGACATTCTTTGTGGGACATACTATAACAGTCCGCACAACCACGGCTCTCAACAATAACCACCGACGAGGAAGCAGGTTAGACGATACCGAATTTGAAATATTTTTTTTTGAGAATTGGAATGGGAATAGTAATGTAAGTTAGCAGATCTCCTGGTCAACTATATAAACTGATAAATAGTACACTTCTGAATCAAGTTACTAAAGAAATTAAACATCTAGGGAGTATGATCTTAGAAGACGGCAGAATAGACAGAAATTGAAATCAGGTGTCATAAAAGACGTGAGCTTATATATAAAATATCTCCCATACTGAAACAGTCAAATATGCCTTTGTCCGCAAAGTGACAGATAATAAATAACATATTCACACCAATACTAAGCTACCAGTGTTAAGCATGAATGACACTTCGAAATATCAACACCTGCGAGATGAGATGTGTGAGAAGGGCTGCCAACTTAACAATCCAAGGCCGAATAAGAAATGCCTTGAAAGGATGTTATCAGACACAGTGAGATCAGCATCTTGTGTCACATATATTGAAAGGCAGAAGATCAAATGGTTCAGCCATCTCGTTAGAATGCAACACCATCAACTACCAGCACTGGCCTTACATCAAAGGACATCTGCTACGAGAGCAAGAGGACGCCCGTGAAGAAAATGGACTGAGGACATCAAAGACAGTGTACAATCACGCGTAAAGATACTACCCGATGACATGTATCTGACGCCGGATTATCAATTATTTCACCCCACGACGCTTGACGGTGATGATGATGACGATGATGATGAGGATGTTGATAAAAATGATGGTGATGATGATGATGATGATGTTGATAAAAATGATGATGATGATGATGATGATGATGATGATGATGATGATGATGATGATGAAAATGATGATGATGATGATGATGAAGATGATGATGATGATGATGATGATGATGATGATGATGATGATGATGATGATGATGATGATGATGATGACGACGATGATGATGATCCATGTGTATAAACCTCGTCAGGTGCCTCGTCTGGAACAAATATCGAAAAATCGTGACCCTACAATCCTGTCATCTGGTAATTTGATGAAGTTGGTTTTCCTTATATTTTCATCTTTTTAAGACTTTTTACCATCTATAGCTGGGCTGTTTACGGTCTCCATATACATCATTCTCTGTCTTGAATTGTGTTGAATTTATAACTGTAATCAGTAATCCGCTGTTCAAATTTTAGCCATTTTGTAATTATAATTGGGATATGTGGCTAAGGGCTTGCGAACGCGGTTTGTGAGCCCGTATACCCTGGTTCGAAACACGGCGATGCTGGTTTTTTTCGAAAAAGGTATAGGGGCCGGTCGTTCAGAAAGCAATGGAAAACTACTGAACGTAACTACTTGCCTAGTACATCAACAGCAGCTGAAAATGCTGGTGTTGACTGCAACGTCCCGTAAGGGATACGCAACACAATTTTTTTTTTTTTATATAACTATCTTCTGCGAAACTTGCCAAGAAACCTTAACAATCATCTGTCATCCATTTATTTTTTGCAACTCTATGTTTATGTGAATAATTTCTTCTGATGTCTGTTGCATTAATTTATGCAACATGTCCCATTGTTCATGAAAATCTGCATTATCTCCGTGGCATTATATCTGTTCTTTACAGTAACATTGTACCTTTCTCTAATTTCTTGTCTGTTTTATGTAACGCTGGATCTAACCTCTTTGGGGATTTCTTTGTGGTTGTAAGTCTAACCTCATTTTTCCTATGATTGGCACATTGTCACATTTTCGACCTGCTCCTGGTGTTTGCTGTTACTAAACTGCTTCTTCTTTTAATTTTTTCTTGTTTCCTTTTTTGTTCGCTCGCTTAAACTCAAGCGTAGTCCTTACACACTGTTTAAAGTAGTAAGGGACTTCATTTTGCTTCTGAGTCTATTTCTAATCATTATGTAGTCAATTTGATAGCGAATATTATCTCCAGGGCTTTTCCACGTATATAATCGTCATGTATGGTGTTTGAACAAGGTGTTACCTATTATCATGTCATTGTATTCTGCTCATGCTGTTAATCTGTTAACTCTCTCATTCCTATCACCTTCCTAGGCCATTGATACCAGTAAGGCAGACATTTCTAAATGTCTAATTCGTTATTATATATATATAGATGTCCTCTTCTGTACTGTCAACTGTTGGCGCATATGCTTGTGCGGGATGTATTTTTAATAGCTGAACGCCTCTAAGTCAAATCCCCCAGATGTAAGGGCCTGGCCGCTACTTACCTCATCCTTTTGGAGGTTTGATGCTGAGTCGCCAGCATCTGCAGCCTACCATTGTTCCAGACATACTGGTTATCCTTTCCTCTGGAGAAAACAAGGCAAGGCCGAGAGAGGGAGCTTGCTGCATGGGCAACATATGTTCTCTGAATCCATGCCCAGGCATTGTGCGATGGAATCCTAGCTCTAGTTCCAATCCACATATTATCGTCTGTAAAGACGGCAAGGTACCACTATTTTTAATGACTGTGCAGTGTTTGAAAATATTGCCGGTCCAAGTTTTATATTTAGCTATTATGTTGCATGAACTTTACAGAGGGTGAATATTATATTATGTTAATTTTAGGGACGTTCATTTGAAACCCGTTCCAATGGCTTTAATACAAAAGCATGAAAGAAACATTAACAGGTGTGGTAGAATTAAACAAAGCATTCATTTTGAATGAATTATGCACCATGGGTTGGTCAGAAGAAGTCGCAGTAAGCATTCAGGCAAGCATCCCATTGCTTAGGTAGGCGGCGAATGCCGTCCGCTAAAAAAAAAAGATTTAAGGCATGTGGTTGCTCACTGAACCAAGTGTTTACCGCATTCATTACATCTGCATCTGTGTGAAATCGTTGCCCCTTGAGAGCTTTTATTAGAGGTCCGAACAAATGAAAATCACATGGTGATAAATCAGGACTATAGGCTGGGTGTTGCAGAATTTCCAACTTCTTTCTTGCTAATGCTTCCTACACAATCTTTGCGACATGCGGACGAGCATTATCGTGCAACAAAATCACACCGCGAGAAAGCATGCCGGGTCGTTTATTCTTGATGGCTTTTTGCAGCTTGTCTAGTGTTTGCAAGTAGTGGGTAGAATTGATGTTGACACCAGGTTCTTTAAAGTCGACCAACAATAGCCCTTCATGGTAAAAATATGCGCTCAGCATAACCTTACCAGCAGAAACCTGTAACTTGAATATTTTGGCTTTTGGTGATCCAGCATGCTTCCATTGCATGCTCTCTCTTTTGCTGCTCGGCTCAAAGGGCTGACACCATGATTCATCGCCTGCCACTATGCGGAAGAGAATGCATCACTCTCCAGTCTGTAACGCAGCAAGTGGTTCAAACACCATCCCATGCGTTCCTCTTTTTGGTGGTCGGTCAACATCCGTGGTACCCACTGTGAACACACCTTCCGATATTGCAGTTTTATACGAAAGACCTTTTGAATTGTCCCAATTGACACATCACATTCTTTCTCTAGCGAACGTATACTTCGACAACGGTTCATCTGTACTGCTGCATCAATTTTGGCGATGGTTTTTTTCTGTTGCAACAATATGCTTTTGACCCGGCCGTCGAAGATCTGTCGTGAACTGACGTCCTTTCCGAAACATTCGTGCCCAGTCTGTCACTGTTGTCTTCGACACACATTTGTTACCGTACGCTGCCTGCATTCTTCGATAAATGTCCACTGGTCGGCATCCTTCAAATGAAAGAAACTGAATCGCCGCTCTTTAAGCTTCTTTGGACGGATTTTGGATCAACCCGACCATTTTCTCAACGGTCAGAAACAGAACCTATGCATCATGGGACGATAAGCACGTGCTCTTTTATTCATTGGTCAGTACTTATCACATGACTATGACATGATAATAATTAACGTGCGCAATTACGCGCGGTGCGACACGAACGGATTTCAAATGAATGCCCTTTATATGTTGCCACGGATTTTAACTAATAATGCTCTTTCTGAGATTGTCCGACATCCTTTAACCGCCCCAGCACTCATTTGATATAAAATTATGCCAACTCCCCTCCGGAGTCCTTCCCTCCGGGTTAAACATTTCTGTACGTATCTAAATATCCCCCCCCCCCCCCCCCAGCAGCTGGCCATCGCATTTCACAATATGTACGAGTATTAACAACAATTTGTTATTATGCATGTGGCAAGAAATCATAAAATTGTACTTCCTAAATTTACTTCCTTAGTCTCTTATAGCATGTATAAATTAGCATAACAAGAGGCTAGCAATGCGTTGATTAATCACCCCTTTTATGAACTTGTAGCAAGGGACATAACAGTTATATCAAGGGATTATACTCAAAGTAAATTAAATGTAATATGTGATTTAAATAACGGTACCATTTCTCTTAGTCTGTAATGGAATTTTTTTTTTTAGCTATTAGCGAAATTTACATATGGCATAACAAGCAGATATAAATTTCATGAATCTTTTAAGGTTGTGTTAAAATTGTGACATTATTTTATGTGTATGAGAATTTTATAACTGACTTTGATATTTCTCTACGATATTACATTCAATGTCTTATTTTTTTCAACGAGAATAATCTATTTTTACATTTAGTGTATTTTTGGCCGTCCTTGATTTTGGGACGTAATTTGCATATAACTATATATCTGTTAGTTGGTCTCCCTGTCCTAGGTGTAAACGTCTTTCTCCATACTCCCGTACATTCTCGTCAGTAACGTAACCTGCGGGAGAATCGGTAACGGTCCTCGCCACTTTGGTAACTTACGGGGTATGTGAGCCGGTCGCTCAGAAAGCAATGGCAAACTACTGAGCGTAATCTTGCCTAGTACATCAACATCAACATAGACACTAACAAATCAAACAAAACATGGGAAAACATAATAGAGTCATATAACTTCCAACAGTTAGTCAAACAAGCCACTAGAATAACAAAATCATCTGCAACACTTATAGATCATATCTATACAACGTGTGCTGACAACATCACAGAATGTACTGTACCTATTAATGCAATGAGCGATCACTACCCAGTATGTTGCACGTGGTCGAAAAGAGGTACCAAAACTCCGAATCACAAACATATAAGTATAAAATATAGAAATTATAAAAACTTCAATCAAGATGCCTTTTTACAAGACTTGCTCAACTCATCTCTGGACTGTGTTTACCAGCTTCCTGACCCAGATGATGCTCTGGACCACTGGCTGAAGACCTTTCTAAGTGTATTTGATAAGCATGTTCCATTTAAGGAAGTTCGTGTTAAACATCACACTAAGCCCCCGTGGATCACACAGGAGGTAGTTGATCTTATGAGAGACCGGGACAGGGCACATAAAAATAGAGATATAACTATGTACCGTAGTCTGAGAAACAAAGTTCAATATGTTATTCGAAAGGAAAAGAAAAACTATTTTAAGATCTTAATAATAGATAAAGCCAACACTAAAGATATATGAAAGCAATTAATACCTTGACAAACAAACACAAATCATCACAATCGTTACCATCAAATCAGGTTACATGTGATCAATTCAGTAATTTCTTTCAGTCTGACATAAACCAACTGAAGGCTGCAATACCAGATGTGCCTCATGACATATCTTTATTATCATCATTCTGTGAGAGCAAATGCTATGGAGACATTCCCACAAACATACCGCTAATGACGACCACTGAAGTATTTACTCATCTCAGTAACCTAAAAAACAATAACTCATCAGGACTAGATGGAATCAGTAATCGGATCCTTCGCTACGATGCACCGGCGATCTGCTAGTCACTAACTTTTATATACAATCAATGTCTCACCAAATTTCACTTCCCATCAGCCTTTAAAATCGCTAAAGTGTATCCTCATTTAAAAGCTGGTTCATTAGACGATTGTATCATGAGTAATTATAGGCCAATTTCCATATTATCCTCACTATCCAAACCGCTAGAAAAGCACACCCACAAAACAACACTAGAGCACTTAGTTCGTCACAAACTGATAGTTGACAGTCAGTCATGATTTCGGCCCAAATATTCCTGTCATACGGCCATAACATACATGATAGAAAACTGGCATCAAAATATTAACAACAATACTCTATGTGGAACGATGTTTATAGACTTTAAAAAAGCATTCGATATGATAGATCATACTATCCTAATGAAAAAACTAGAAACAATGAAAGTAAGCTTTAATATAGTGACGTTAATAAACTCATTTTTATTAGACAGAAAACAAGTCGTATCACACAATAAATCTCTATCCCGAGCCATTACCATTAATACTGGAGTACCACAGAAGTCTATACTTGGCCCTCTGTTATTTGCCATTTATATAAATGATCTTACCTTATATCTGTCATCGTCCTGCGATCTATTTGCACACGACTGCACAATGTATACAAACGCTGTTGATCGTAATGTGCTAGAATTATCCTTGCAACAGGAAATAAATAGTGTAGTTAACTGGAGTCACGCAAACCGTATGCAAATTAACATTTCTAAAACTAAATCTATGTTAATAGGAACCAGGCAAAGACTTCACACTCTAAACTCGCAGAGAACTCTTCAGCTGCACATTGGTAGCACGCCTATAGAAAGTGTAACCGAGCACAAAGCACTGGGTCTTATCATAGATCAAAATCTATCCTTCAATTCCCATGTTCATGCTCTAGTTAAACAAATAGCCAAAAAAGTATACCAACTTGCCAAAATTAAAAATTTCCTCGACGAAAACACAAGAAAGATATTCTATACTTCCCATATACAAACACATATTGATTATTGCTCCACTATCTGGGATGGATGCTCCAAATAAATAATAAAACGCCTTTATTCACTCCAGAAAAGGGCAGTGCGTCTAATCAATGTTGATAAGCTTACAGACAATTCTAACCTACATGAACGTCTTCAGCTTACTGCCACTCCACAAACGCCTACTTTTTAATAAGGCTAAACTAATTCACAAAATCCTATTTCAAAATGCACCAAGCTACCTTTGGTCATTGTTTAAATATAATGCAAGCCATAGCGAACGACTAAATATACTCCATGTCCCTAAACCTAGGATAGACTTATTTAAAACAAGCTTAGCATACTCTGCCACTCAGTTGTGGAACAATCTTCGACAAGAAATCAAAGACGCCACCAATCATTATACATACAGTCGCAACCTGTTTGAACACTACCTCAGGACAGACTACATGCCCACTTTAAAAAAAACAACAACAGCAACAAAGACAATAATAATGGTAAATTATCTCGAACGACATCTAGCACACAAAAAAACATTCCCATATGTATGACACGTTACACCCACCTTGGGTATTGATGATGCCCATGTTAAACATTGCCTCCACGAGTCATGTATTACTGATTATTTTTCATGCGTTTTAATGCTTATTGTTCTTTTGTTGTCAAAGAATTGCTTCATAAGAGATGTTGCATGAAAGAATGTATGAGAGGAAATAGAGAAGAAGGACAGAATGTCAGACGGGCCTGCGTGCCCAATTCTCAACCCTTGGAAAATACAGATTTACTTACTTACTTACAGCAGCTGGAAAATTCTAGGGATATCTTGATAACTGCAGCCAAATATTAAATTCCGAACATGATAAAGCAACATAAGCCACGGATTACATCAGACACGTTAGAATTAATAAAACAACGAAGGGAACTGAAACAGAAAGGATGTGAGTTCGATAACAGCAGGATGAATCTTTAACTCGAGAAATAAGAAAGAACACAAGAAAGGACAAAACCCAATTTATACAAGATTGCTGTACCAGAATAGAGCAATATCATAAGACTGGAAGAAGAGATTACATAATGTTCAAAGAAATGAAGTTATTGACAAGAAATGATATCTGTGACAAGTTCGGAAATCATTCAATCATTCGCACCTTGCCGTCTTCACAGACGATAGTTTGTTTTGTGCTTCAAAAGGGCATAATAACTACAACCCATGGCGGTAGCGAATGTGACTGATAATAGCAATTTGCGCTCTAAATGTTCGTCCACAGTGGATACATGTGAACACATGGTCATTTCCAGCATCATGCACTATCTTACGTTCCGCACGCTCGGTGTGCGACTTATTTGCAATCATTTTCTACTTTGTCTTTATTCCATTTCTGTATTTGCTCTCCATGCAAAACGTTTAGCTGCGACTTGCTCCCAATGTGCATTATCAATGCCTGTATCAAACATGTCCCGCTTACACACATCTTTGCATCGTAGTAGAGGCCGACCCTGAGATCTCTTATCTATCTGTAATTCACCATAAAGATGTCCTTTGGTATTATACCACCATCCATCCCCCTAACGTGTCTTATCCATTTAAGGCTACGAAGACTGAGCATGGAACAAACCGTCACACAACCTGATCTTTCCAATACTTCAGTATTTGTGATTTTGTCTTGCCACTTAATACCAAGTATTCTTCGCAGACACCGCACATGAAAGCTGTTTAAATGTTTCTCTTTGTGTGAGTAAGTTGACCAGGCTTCATTGCCATAAAGAAGAGTACTAAGGACACAGGCTTGATAGACAAGGACTTTTGTTTTGGCAGTAAGCTTCCTGTTCCCCCAGACTCTTTTTGGTAACCTGTTCATTGTTGTTGCTGCCTTACCAATCCTGGTATTGATTTCCTAATCTATGGATAATGTGCTATTTACCTCTGATCGTAGATATGTAAAATGGTCTACCATCTCTAGTTCGGCGTTGTCAATAAAGATTGATGGCACCCCATGTGCGCATTGTGACATAATTTGTGTCTTCTTTTTGCTAATTGTTAAACCAAATTCAGAACATGCATTGAAGAATGCAGATAGTAGACATTGTAATTCTTCCTCAGAGTGGGTCGTAATTGCATCATCATCTGCAAAAAGCAACTTTATGATCAGTACCCTCCTAATTTTGATCTTGGCCTTTAATCTCCGAGCATTGTAGAGTCCGCCATCTGAGCGTGAGTGAATGTATATACCACATCTTGATCGCGAAAGGCATATTTCAGTAGAAGGGAAAAGTATATTCCAAAGAGGGTGGGAGCTAGTACACAACCTTGCCTAACTCAACTCTTGATTTCAAACTCTTTTGAGAGCCTTCATGCCTGTGTGGAATGATTCCACAATGGACAGAAGAGTTAGTGGGCAGCTGATCTTCTTTAGTCCCTTGAACACACCCTCACGACTGAAAGTCAAATGCCTTTGTGATTTCGATGACGGCAATAAACAATGGCTGATTCTGTTCACGGCATTTTTCTTGCATTTGTCGCAATGAGAATATCATATCAATGGTAGACCAATTCTGTCGAAAGCCACACTGTGATTCGTGATAGATTTGATCTCCCAGGACTTGAAGTCTGCGCAGAACAATTCTGGCAAATACTTTACCAACAATACACAGAAGTGAGATACCCCTATAGTTGTTACAGTCGCCCCGGTCGCCCGTCTTCTTGTAAACAAGAGGAATGCAGGTCCACTTGGGTTCCCAATCCATTGGCATCTAAAGCCCTCGATTTATATATCGAAAAATCACTTTTCGACATCCAAAAACTAAACTTCAAGACACTACGACATTCCAACCTTTCGGCGGATGAATAACAGGCACTCACACAGTTGAAACGTCGTGAGGACATAGTTATCAAGCCTGCCGACAAGGGAGGGGCGCTAGTGGTTTGGAGGAAAGACTTGTATTTACAGGAAGGCAACAAGTAACTTGGGGATGCAACCTTCTACAGACCACGGACACAAGATGGGACGGTCAGCAATAACACCCAGGTCAAAAGCGTGACTAACGCTATCATCCAGCAAGGTATTTTGCCCAGCTCTGCCACCTCGCTGATCATCCACAATAGCTGCTTGGGCAAACCCGCCTTTTATATGCTGCCTAAGACACACAAATCAGGGAACCCAGGCAGTCCTATCGTCTCCGCCTGCTCTTGCCCTACAGAACGGATTTCAGAGTTCCTAGACATCATGCTTCAGCCGTTGGTTGTGAGCCTCGCTTCGTATATCAAAGACACCAACCACGCTATCTCCATCTTCGATTCTATCTGTTTCACAAACCCTTCTCAGTATCACATCTTCACTTTAGTTGTGACTTCACTCTACACATCCATTCCTCACTCTGACGGCCTTAAAGCCTTGGAATTTTTCTTGAAGAAAAGGCATAACCCCTCAATAGCCACTGGACCAATGCTGCGTCTGGCAGAGTTAGTCCTCAACCTCAACTTGTTTGTGTTCAATGGGGACTACTTCGACCAGATTAGCGGGGTGGCCATGGGTACTAAGATGGGTCCTAGATATGCCTGCCTCTTCATGGGCTATCTGGAGCACCAGGTATGGAGTCAATACACCGGTAGGCTCCCAGAGCGTTACAGGGGGTACATTGATGACTGCTTTGGTGTCTCGAACATGCCCTTGCCTGACCTCCAGAATTTCATTGCTTTTTTCTCAGACTTCCATCCCAGCATCAAACTTACCTCCACCATTTCTTCGTCGGCCGTCAACTTCTTAGACCTCACAGTCTCTTTAGGTTCCGCGGGTCTATGCACGACGGTTTATTATAAACCAACTGACTCGCATTCATTCCTTCTCTATACCTCCTCCCACCCTCCCTTGTGCAAACGTTCTACTCCTTTCTCCCAACAGTTACGTCTACGACGGCTTTGCCGGGATAACAACGATTTCCATAAAAAAGCCCACGAAATGCTTGATTTCTTTCGCCTTCGAGGCTATCCTGAGAATGTTCTATCTACAGCTCTTCACCACTGCCAGTCTATCAGTCATACTGAGGCTCTCTCCTCCAGGCCGAAACCACGAAATAATAGACCTGTCCTCTCACTTACTTACCATCCCCACAATATTGCTGCCAAGAATATCCTCCTGAAACATCTGTCCATTCTCCGGGCGGACCCGACCACTCGTGATATCTTCTCAGAGGCCCCTTTTGTGGCGTATAGTGGGGATCGTAACCTCAGGGATGTGCTGGTCCATGGCAGTCTACCCCAACCTCACAAGTCTCTTCCTGGCACGGTGGCTTGTCTTCGATCGCGTTGCAAGGCCTGCCCACACGTACTTCAAACCCAGAGTCTGACATTCCCTAAGACGACCTTCCACATCCTTGAGGGTTTCTCATGCATCAGTCGCAACGTCGTCTATACGATTACCTGCAAACGTTGTGACATGAGATATGTCGGTGAGACAGGCTTACGTCTTAGTGACAGATTTAGACAACATCTTTCTGATATCACCAGTGGCACCCACAAACCAGTATCCATGCATTTCAACAGTCCTGAACACCATGACGTGGCCGACATACAAGTCACGGCCATCAAATCATGCGCATCCCACGAACGGGATCGGGAGACATTGGAACACCGTCTCATCTTCCAGTTGGGCACACTCTCCCCTCACGGTCTCAATGTCCAACACACTTTCATTTAACTTCCTAACCCCACCCCTATCACCCCCTAGTTTACAGTCCACCATCTAGGTACGTGCAGGTCCTTTACAGGACGTCGCAGTAAACTTTCTTGGCAGGTTTGCATTCGGTGTTTTGCTATCGTTTCTGAACGACCGCTACTCATTCCCCTCTGTGAGGACCAACACAATGTAATCTTCCGCAGCTGTGTTTCGAGCGCTTAACGAGATTTTGCCAATTGTGAACTGCGTCCGCGACATTTTTGCCGGTCCTAATTTTCACTTTTCCGCCCACATGGGCTCTTCTCCACCCCCAACTCCTCTCCCGCTTGACCTTTGACCCGTGTACCATATATCCGGTCTATTAATCCACTGACAGCCCAACGCGTGTCAGTCTCTCCTAGAAAGGAAAAAGATTCCTATAAGTACCTTTAATTAGTTTAATATTGTCATGTGTTTCAGGTAGTTTTGTGTCGGTTTGTGTTTGTTTGTCCTGTGCTGACGAAGGCTTTGGCCGCAACGTCCAATTTGTCTCTTGTAGTCGTGTTTTAGTAAAGCTCACAATTTACTTCTCGTTTTTTGGGTGATTCATTCATTGCCTTGTTCTTGTACAATGTTATGATGCTTGAGTCTTTGAAATCCTGTGGGACTTGTCCTTCTCGTATGCAAAGCTCTATTAGCTGATGGATCTGTAGAGTGAGTGTGCCCTGCCCATCCTGATAACCTCTATTGGAATCCCATCCTTACCTGAAGCCTTGCCAGATGCAAGTTCATTTATAGCACACTTAACTTCTGGTATGGTGGGAAGTGTGTCCAGGTGGTCAAGTTGGCAGGACCTCTATGGCGTTGAGGGCATCATCCGCTAGTTTGGCCTCACTTGAGAAAAGCTCCAAATAGTGCTCTACCCATCTATCCATCTGCTGTTTCTTATCAGTGAGGATTTCTCCAGTCAAGGTTATCAGTGGTGCACTTCTTTTTATCATTGAATCACAGGCTTTATTTATCCCTTCATACATAATTCTGATGTTTCCCTTACCATTTGCATATTGAATGGACTCACATAACTTGATCCAGTAGTCATTTGCACACTGCCTGGCAGCCTTTTGCACATCCTTCCTAGCTTGCTTCAGCTCACTGAGAGTGTTACGAGTTGTTTTTTCCTTGTTTCTTAGAGAGCTATCTTCTTTTTATCAATCAAGGGCTGCAGTGTCTTTCTGTTGGAAAATACCTTAACAGAATCTAGACAAATTCTAGAAAGATGGCAGGAATACTGCAATGGAACGTATGATATGAATGTTTGTTTGTTTTTATTCATTCATTGAGATCAAACAAGGGTGCTAGAACAGGGCAAACCGGGCTTTTAGCTAGCTGTTAGCAAGAGCAATACTACAGGGGGGGGGGGGGGGTAAGGAGCGGGGGAGGAAGAGATAACCACGGTTATATAGATACAAAAAGAGCATTGTTCAACCTTATTTTTCAACAGATACTATGTTATCGGTGTGAGAGATTACCTATGACATCAAGATCATCACAAAACACTGCAACGGACTTCCAAAGTATTATGAGAAAGGTGTGAAGACAGGCATTCTACGGGCAGAATGGCAGGCTGCCTTTGAACATTCTAAAATAGAGAGCTTCTATTGGATGGGAAGCGAGCAGGCAAACAGATTGGTTGGGTCTTCACCCCCTGGTGGGGTATTGGTTGGGTCTTCACCCCCTGGTGGGGTATTGGCTCATGATAAGACAGACGTGGTCGGGGTCCGATGTAATCGTGTGTACAGTGCATAATAACGGGTAGATCATCACGGCTTGGACAGAATGGTGCCGCAAGGAGTGACCAGAGGATTCGGCCAACACTCAAAACTCCGAGGAAAGGCCAGAGTGACATATATTCAGACTGCTATTGGTACCATTATTACTGGAACTCTTCGCTGGCTGTTACAAATGAGGAAAGAGCAAGTATGAGAATGTCCTGAGCGCTGTGATGCCGGTTCCTGACTCAACTCAACTCATGATCATAGTACACTGCGGTCTCCGCTGTGAATGTCTGTAGTAATGGACCTCGAGCCTTTTCTGTCCTGAACCTGTATTGTCCTTTTAGTTTGGCTGTATCCTGTCCGCATCTTGGTGGTGTCTGTCCACTAGTAATCTTGTTCCCAACTTTCCTCTCCATTGTGGTTTCAGTAAAGTAATGTCGTTTAATTTACCAAAGTACCTTATCTTTCTATTTTGCATTTCTTAAATGAGATGGCTGCTGCATCGGAGGGTTGAGTATGAATGAAAATACCCAAATGTGCCGTGATATCTTTGGACGTAACACAACATATTATTTTGTACTTCTTTTAGCAGCGTCCGTTTTATGTTGAGTTATTCAAGAACTTCTCATTTCGTCATTTGTTTGTTTGTTTGGTTGTTTTTTTTCCCCCAGAACTCGCTCCAGTCTTCTTAAAAGCAACATTTGAAAGGCTTTAATTGTATATACTCTATATGTTTAGTTAAGAGACACGTTTCCACTCGACTGAGCAGCGGTTACTTCTTCTGCTGCTGGTGGTTCCTCTTTCGATCGTCACGCTAGTTATGAACATCAAAGGTCAGCGTTTTCCCCACTGTGTGTCGGACTTCAGCAAGCATGTGTGTGAGGTTTGCTTCCCCTAGACACATTCCACCCAAGGTCACGTAGATTAGGTTTGCTTCCCATGACACATTCCAACTTGCACGAACCAGTGCACGAACTCCGTAGCACCGGCGAGGATCCTGAAATACTTTGGTAGATTTTTAATCTCGAAATTTTGCCCGGGCAGCGCAGTTAGGCTACTCTTTTTCGATTTCCAATTGCCAAGGGATTTTTGTCTCCCTGTCCTAGGGGTTAGCGACTTTCTACGCAACCCCGTTTATCCACGTGAGCAAACGCAGCTGCGCGAGAATAGGCAGCGGTTCTCGCCGAGAACTTACGGGATATATGAGCCGGCCGCTAAGAAAGCAATGGCAAACTACTGAGCGTTATCTTGCCAAGAAATCAACAACAGGTAAAATGCTGGTTTTGACAACGATGTCCTCTAATAAGATATGCGGAAAAAGGGGAGGGGGGATTTCTAAGTGCGCAACAATACACACAGGCGTCTGATCTCACTTCCCAGAGACCGGGGGAAATTGTTTGACTAGAAGTCCACGTGAAAAGGTCCCGGCCCTCACTGGGGCTTGAACCCGAGACCTCCAGCACTCGAGGCGGACACCATATCTCAAGACCACTCAGTCCCCTCCTACCATAAGACCTGGTCTTATATTAATTTTAGCTTCAAAACATTCACTAGGGCGTAATTTCGGAGGGAAGTCTTTTTTTTTCAGGTTCAAAAATCTACATTTATTCGTGTACAAAATTCCACATTTATTCAAATACAATGACATTTTCTTCTGGAACATCGTCATAACTCTCCAAATCCCGAATTGTCGTTTGATGTCCTAGGTTCATAAACACTGCAGTTTTATCCATGGCAATGATGTCGGAGCTGGTTTCCGTGGCTAAAGGCATTACGGACGCGATTCGTAATCCCGCTTACCCGCGTTCAAAACACAGCTGCGATCGATTTGTCAGCAGACTGCGTCGCGGTCGGTTTTAACGAGTTGATATGGGAGCCGGTCGTTCAGAAAGCAGTGGCAAACTACTGAACGTAAACTTGCTAGGAAGAACGTCACTAGGAAGAACGAACTACCACAATGTAATATACAAAGTAAATGGGAATATTCTTCAACAAGTGAATCGGTACAATTATCTCGGAGAAGTCATAACATCTGATGGGAGATGCCTTGAAGAGATTAGAACATGAATCGCCATGGCGAAATGTAGCAAGATGAAAAACATACTGACCAATAAAAAGATGTCAATTTAAACTAGAAAAAGAGTGTTGCGGTGCTACATAGAGCCTGTTCTTTTGTATGGATGCGAAACTTGGACAATGAGCAGTGAAGCTGAAAAACATCTGATGGCTGCAGAAATGTGGTTTCTGATGAGAATGCAAAGAATACCATGGACAGACAGAAAACCCAATGACCAAGTACTACAGGAGACAAATGAAAATCGTAAACTGATTAGAGAAATTAGACGTAGACAGTCAACATTTTTTGGACATGTTATGCGAAGAAACGGATTGGAGAACTTGGTGACAACTGGCAAGTTCGAAGGGAACAGACCAAGGGGAAGACCGAGAAGTAAATACCTGGATGGCTTGGCCACATGGCATGGTCGAGACAGGAACACTGAGCTGATCCACGACTCTGGTGATCGAGTGAAATAGCGAGTCATGACCCACCTACGCTTTCCGGCATGGCATATGATTGATTGATGAGTATTATCAACAATTTGTTATTTGTTATGTGGCAAGAAATCATAAAATTTTACTTCCTATATTTATACTTCCTTAGTCTCTTATAGCATATATAAATTAGCATAACAATAGGCTAGCAATGCGTTGATTAATCACCCCTTTTATGAACAATTCTGTCTTAACGGGTTGTGGTGGACTGACCACCATTAATAAAATTGTGTAAAGGGACGTAACAAAATTACAGTTACATCAAGGGAATATACTCAAAGTAAATTAAATGTATTATGTGATTTAAATAATGGTAGCATTTCTCTTAGTGTGTTATGGACTTTTCTTAGCAATTAACAAAATATATATTTGGCATAAAAGACGGGTACTAACTTTAAGAAAACCTGTTCTCGCCGCGCTTGATAACTTACGGGGTATGTGAGCTGGCGCAACAATATACGCGGGCGTCCGATCTCACTACCCAGAGACCAGGGGGAATTTTTGTGACTAGAAGTGCACGTGAGAAGGTCCCTGCCCTCACCGAGGTTTGAACCCGAGACCTCCAGCACTCGAGGCGGACCCATATCTCGAGACCACTCAACCCCCTCCTACTATAAGACCTGGTTTTACATTAATTTTAGCTTCAAAAAATGCACTAGGGCTTATTTTCGGGGGGATGTCTTTATTTTACTTATTTTTTTTCCCAGCTTCAAACAACCTACATTTATTCGTGTACAAAATTCTACAATATTCAAATACATTTGATACATAAAAACATCTCTCTATCTATGGAACACGAACACAACGAAGCGTTGCCTTTCTCAGATATTCTAATGAGACGTAGAGCAGACGGCACAATTCAAAGATCGGTGTATCGCAAAGGAACATGGACTGGCCAATACCTAAATTTTCAGAGCTTCACACCTGTCCAGTACAAACGGGGCTTAGTACGGACCCTGTTTGACCGTGCTAGAAAGATATGCACCCAGGTCACACTGACAGGGGAATTTGAAACTCTGAAGAATGTCTTAACCTGAATGGGTACTCCACAGGATTTATAAAGCGCCACTGCCAACAGCCCAAACCAAACCAGACGTAACTACAGTCCCTAAACTCAAGGTATTCATCCAGCTAACCTTTCGAGAGGATGACGTAATGCAACGTCTACAAGACCGGCTTACTACAGCAGTAGGCCGAACATTCTGTGCTGCAACTCCAGTCTGTAGATATAAAACCGTACCGATTCCTACACCAGCAGTTAAAGAGCCTGTTCCTCTGTACGCCACAAACAATTGTATTTACCAATTCACATGTAGATGCCAGGCCTTCTATATTGGTAGAACAGAGAGACAGCTTAACAAACGAGTGTCAGAACACATACCTCAATGGGTCAACAAGATACGACCCACAGGAGATGCTAGCCTAGTGGGGCCGACACACCGGAAGCTCCCGGCGTCTTCAATGGTAGGCACATTATCGAAAGCGGCCATGTGGTTGACAGAGACACTGCCTTTCGCGTGTTGTTTAACACACAAAATACTCGCTTGTTAAAGTTTGTAGAAGCAATTATGATCAATCAACGCAAGCCAGAATTGTGTAAACAGAAAGACACGTTAGTCAGCTTAAAATTACCGTGGTAGATAATTGACATTACTGTGCCAATATGTGTATATTTCAACTTGAAGGATTTATCTAGTTAATTTACTTAACGTTGTGTGATTTCTGCAGTATGTACCTGACGAGATGCAGCGAAATATGCCAGGCAATAAATCGTGCAATCTATTGTTTGTGTCTTCGTTATTTAAATACATTTATGTCATTTTCTTCTGGAACATCGTCACAATTCTCCAAATCCCGAATCGTCGTCTGAGGCCCTAGGTATATAATATAAACATTGCAGTGTTATCCATGGCAATCATGCTGGAGCCGGTTCTCCGTGGCTACTGGCCTACGGGCGCGAATCGTAAGCCCGCTGACCCGCATTCGAAACATAGCTGCCACAGATTTGGTTGCAGACTGCGTTGCGCTAGGTTTTAAGGAGTTGGTATCGTTTAGAAAGCAATGGCAAACTACTGAACGCAAACTTGACAAGACATCAACAAAAGCAGTAAAACGCTGGTGTTAAAAGCGATGCCCTGTAAAAAAGGATATGAAAAAAAAAATCATGTTGGGAAGTTGGTATTTAGAAAAGTCGATGAATATTCTTCAACAAGTGAATCGGTACAATTATCTCGGAGAAGTCATAACATCTGATGGGAGATGCCTTGAAGAGATTAGAACATGAATCGCCATGGCGAAAGTAGCAAGATGAAAAACATACTGACCAATAAAAAGATGTCAATTTAAACTAGAAAAAGAGTGTTGCGGTGCTACATAGAGCCTATTCTTTTGTATGGATGCTAATCTTGGACAATGAGCAGTGAAGCTGAAAAACATCTGATGGCTGCAGAAATGTGGCTTCTGATGAGAATGCAAAGAATACCATGGGCAGACAGAAAACCCAATGATCAAGTACTACAGGAGACAAACGAAAATCGTAACTTGATTAGAGAAATTAGACGTAGACAGTCAACATTTTTTGGACATGTTATGCGAAGAAACGGATTGGAGAACTTGGTGACAACTGGCAAGATCGAAGGGAACAGACCAAGGGGAAGACTGAGAAGTAATACCTGGATGGCTTGGACACATGGCATGGTCGAGACAGGAACACTGAGCTGATCCACGATTCTGGTGATCGACTGAAATGGCGAGTCATGACCCACACACGCTTTCCGGCATGGCATATGATTGATTGATGAGTATTATCAACAATTTGTTATTATGCATGTGGCAAGAAATCATAAAATTTTACTTCCTATATTTATACTTCCTTAGTCTCTTAGGACACATATAAATTAGCATAACAAGATTAATCACCCCCTTTTATGAACAATTCTATCTAAACGGGTTGTGGTGGACTGACCACAATTAAAAAAATTGTGGAAAGGGACGTAACAACATAACAGTTATATCAAGGAAATATACTCAAAGTAAATTAAATGTATTATGTAATTTAAATAATGGTAGCATTTCTCTTAGTGTGTTATGGAATTTTCTTAGCAATTAACAAAATATATATTTGGCATCAAAGTCGTGTACTAAATTTAAGAAAACCTCTAGTGTTGTGTTTAAATTGTGACATTATTTTATATGGTGAGAATTTTATACACTGACTTTGATATTTCTCCAGATATTACATTCCATGTTTTATACTTTCAAGCTTAGTTATAAAAGCACAGGCAAAAATATTTTTGGCCGTCCTTGACTTTGGGACGTCTCATTTGCATATAACTATATATCTGTGAGTCCGTCTCCCTGGCCTAGGTGTTAACGTCTTTCTCTGTAATCCCGTAATTCTCGTGAGTAACGTAACCTGCGCGAGAATCATTAGCTGTTCTCGCCGCGTTGGTAACTTACGGGGTATGTGAGCTGGCGCAACAATATACGCGGGCGTCCGAATCTCACTACCCAGAGACCAGGGGAATTTTTTGTGACTAGAAGTGCACTGTGAAAAGGTCCCGGCCCCTCACCGAGGTTTGAACCCGATACCTCCAGCACTCGAGGCTGGACACCATATCTCGAGACCACTCAACCCCCTCCTACTATAAGACCTAGTTTTACATTAATTTTAGCTTCAAAAAATGCACTAGGGCTTATATTTCGGGGGGGGGATGTCTTTATGTTATTATTTTTGTTTCCAGCTTCAAACATCTACATTTATTCGTGTACAAAATTCTACAATATTCAGATACATTTATGTCATTTTCTTCTGGAACATCGTCACAATTCTCCAAATCCCGAATCGTCGTCTGAGGTCCCTAGGTATATAATATAAACATTGCAGTGTTATCCATGGCAATCATGCTGGAGCCGGTTCTCCGTGGCTAATGGCTCACGGGCGCGAATCGTAAGCCCGCTGACCAGCATTCGAAACACAGCTGCGACCGATTTGGCAGCAGGCCTCGTTGCGCTGGGTTTTAACGAGTTGGTACGGGAGCCAATCGTTTAGAAATCAATGGCAAACTACTGAACGCAAACTTGACAAGACATCAACAAAAGCAGTAAAATACTGGTGTTGACAGCGATGCCCTGTAAAAAACGATATGAAAAAAAAATCATGTTGGATAGTTTGTATTTAGAAAAGTCGATGCCATCAACAAAGTACTTGTAGGAAGGGACGTAACAACATAACAGTTATATCAAGGGAATATACTCAAAGTAAATTTAATGTATTATGTGATTTAAATAATGGTACCATTTCTCTTAGTGTGTTATGGAATTTTCCTAGCAATTATCAAAATATATATTTGGCATCAAAAGCGAGGTACCAACTTTAAGAAAATTTCTAACGTTGTGCTAAAATGCTGAATTATTTTATAAGTGTGAGAATTTTATAACTGACTTTGATATTTCTCCATGATATTACATTCTATGTTTTATTCTTTCAATGTTAGTTATGAATACATAGTGGAAGTATATTTTTGGCCGTCCTTGACTTTGGGACGTCATTTGCATATAACTATATATCCGTGAGTCGGTCTCCCTGCCCTAGGTGTTATCGTCTTTCTCCGTGGCTAATGGAAAGGCTTACGGGCGCGATTCGTAAACCCGCTGACCTGCATTCGAAACACAGCTGCGACTGATTTGGCAGCAGGCCTCGTTTAATCTGGGTTTTAACGAGTTGGTATGGGATCGATCGTTTAGAACACAATGGCAAGCTACTGAACGTAAACTTGACAAGACATCAACAAAAGCAGTAAAATGCTGGTGTTGACAGCGATGCCCTGTAAAAAAGATATGGGGCAAAAAATCATGTTCGATAATTGGTATTTAGAAAAGTCGATTCCGTCAACAAAGTACTTGAATGCAAGTACACGTTTAATACCTTCATTCTAGCAGACGATCTTAACTAGAGCTTATTTTAGGGGTAGGTCTTATATTAAAAGCATCCTCAAATATCGCATTAGGGCTTATTTTAGGGGTAAGTCTTATATTAAAAGCATCCTCAAATATCGCACTAGGGCTTATTTTAGGGGTAGGTCTTTATTATCGGGTAAACACAGTAGTATTATTTCCCTATAAATTTTAAGTGGACAAAACTCAGTGCGAGTAACTATTGTGTGTAATCGAACAGTAAGCCAATGACTTTCGATACATGGAGGGTTTATTTACATTATTTAGGAAGTAGGGAGAAATCATTATCAACACAGGGCGCCCACGTTCGCTCTCTGAGGGTGTGATGGCTTCTGGGCAGACACACTTTGCGATGTCAATATTGGAAAAGCACGATAACAAATGTCTCAAAGGTGAATACGCTCGACAAGAGAAACGGGAATCATGCCATGGACGGGCCCGCCTCCTGACTGTGGCGCGAAAGTAAAGATTAGGCTTTGGCGAGAGGAAGAGAGAGAGAGAGAGAGAGATAGAGAGAGAGAGAGAGAGAGAGAGAGAGAGAGAGAGAGAGAGAGAGAGAGAGAGAGAGAGAGAGAGAGAGAGAGAGAGAGGATGGGGTGCCCCCATCTGATGATCAGAAACGCCTACGTGCTTGCTCCGCAAGGAGTTTTTTTCAACATGGGTTTTATTTGCAGAAGATCAATTCCGGTTATAAAGGACGGACTTGAAAAGCTATATTAATAAGCTGAGTTCAACATGCAGCAGATACAATATGAATATGAATACAACCAAAACTGAAGTAATGGAAGTTAGCA
The DNA here is from genome assembly GCA_014155875.1 of Cepaea nemoralis. Taxonomy (NCBI): domain Eukaryota; kingdom Metazoa; phylum Mollusca; class Gastropoda; order Stylommatophora; family Helicidae; genus Cepaea; species Cepaea nemoralis. The sequence continues at coordinate 44,665 of JACEFZ010010699.1, read as the reverse complement.
GATCTCCTGGTCAACTATATAAACGCATAAATAGTACACTTATGAAATAATTTACTAAAGAAATTAAATATCTAGGGACTATGATCTTAAAAGATGGCAGAATAGTCTCTTATAGCATATATAAATTAGCATAACAAGAGGCTAGGAATGCATTGATTAATCACCCCTTTTATGAACTTTTAGAAAGGGACATAACAACATAACAGTTATGTCAAGGGAATCTACGCAAAGTAAATTAAATGTATTATGTGATTTAAATAATGATATCATTTCTCTTAGTATGTTATGGAAATTTCTTAGCAACTAGCACAATACATTCTTGGCATAAAAACGGTAAAAAATTTAAGAAAACTTCTAAGTTTGTGTTAAACTAGTGACATTATTTTATTTATATGAGAATTTTATAACGGACTTTGATATTTCACCACAATATTACATTCAATGTTCTATTCTTTCTATAGTACTGTATTGAATTCAATTGAAGTTTGTTTTTTGGCCGTCCTTGACTTTGGGACGTAATTTGCATATAACTTTATATCTGTGAGTTGGTCCCCCTGGCCTAGGTGTTAACGTCTTTCTCCGTACATTCTCGTGAGTATCGTAAGTTGCGCGAGAATCGGTAGCGGTTCTCGCCACTTTGGTAACTCACGGTGTATGTGAGCCGGCCGCTCAGACAGCAATGGCAAACTAGTATATCAACAGCAGCTGGAAAATGCTGATGCTGACTGCAACGTCCTGTAAGGGATATTCATATATATATATATCTGTGATCGGCACTTAGCTAAGTTCAAGTGTAGATTTATATGCGCTTGGTCTGGCTGAAGTAAAGCGATGGTCATCAACTACCTAAATTAACTCACCGTCCACTAATACTGACAGTGGGCCTTGGTGGACCACTATGGGCCAAAAGGCACATAGTGGGACTAAGGTCTCACAGCGAAATCAGGGGGACGCGGAGGCCTTAGAGTGTTGCTCTATCCTCTGGGGGAACCGCGAGCCCTTTAAAAAAGAATAGGCAAATAACTGAAGTCGGAGTTGGTGTTCGCCTAGTAATCCATCCATCATGTACCATGCCGGTAAGCGTGGACGGTCATGTTTCGCCACTTTCACTCGATCACCATTCAGGAGGTATTGACGCCTGGTGAATTGGCAGTACAAGCTAGAGATATCTTGATAACTGCAGCCAAATATTAAATTCCGAACATGATAAAGCAACATAAGCCACGGATTACATCAGACACGTTAGAATTAATAAAGCAACGAAGAGAACTGAAACAGAAAGGAGGTGAATTCGATAACAGCAGGATGAAGTATAAATCCTTAACTCAACAAATGAGAAAGAACATAAGAAAGGGGAAAAAAACAATATATACAAGATTCTTGTACCAGAATAGAACAATATCATAAGACTGGAAGACATTACGTAATGTTCAAAGAAATGAAGTTATTTAAATATTGAGCACAACCCACTACTGGCAACGCTGATCGTATTCTGGTATGAACCTAAGGCCTTTCCACGTCAGTGTGGAAGCACTAGACTCGAGTTTCGCTCTCGTTTGAGCTCGTCAGTAGTGCATATCCTTGACCGGACCCCAAAACAAACCTGGATCATGGCGTGTGGAACGTGTGTGTAACCCATTAGACACGCGGCACACGATGGGGAAAGGTATTTTATAACAACAGAATATTACAACGTCACCCATCGTAGGCTGTAGCTCAAGATTTGCCCCATCACCGCGACTGACGTCTGTCAATCCATGTAGACCCAAACGATCATGTAATCTGAAATCGTCTGATCAAGTCTTCTGAAGATATGTTCAACCCATTTTAAGTTATTGTGACAAGTTGGGGAAAAACTTTCAATTATTTCAATCATTGGTACATTGCCGTCTTGACAGACGAAGTTTGTTACATTGTGCTTCAATAAGGCCCTAAAACTACAACCCATGACGGTAGCAAATGTGACTGATTAGGCCAATTCGCACTGTATAGGTTCGTTTCCCCAATGGATGCATGGAACACATTTTTTCCACCATCATGCACTATTTACGTTCCCCACGCCCGGGGAGCGACTTATTGCACTAACTTAAGAAAAACTGTCTCGCCGCGTTGATAAATTACGGGGTATGTGAGCTGGCGCAACAATCTACGCGGACGTCCGATCTCACTACCCAGAGACAAGGGGAATTTTTATGACTAGAAGTGCATGTGAGAAGGTCCGGCCCTCACCATGGTTTGAACCCGAGACCTCCAGCACTCGAGGCGGACACCATATCTCGAGACCACTCAACCCCCTCCTACTATAAGACCTGGTTTTACATTAATTTTAGCTTCAAAAAATGCACTAGGGCTTATTTTCGGGGGGAGGTCTTTATTTTATTTTACTTATTTTTTTCCCCCAGCTTCAAACAACCTACATTTATTCGTGTACAAAATTCTACAATATTCAAATACATTTGATACATAAAAACATCTCTCTATCTATGGAACACGAACACAACGAAGCGTTGCCTTTCCTAGATATTCTAATGAGACGTAGAGCAGACGGCACAATTCAAAGATCGGTGTATCGCAAAGGAACATGCATTGGCCAATACCTACATTTTCACAGCTTCACACCTGTCCAGTAGCCTACAAACAGGGTTAGTACGGACCCTGTTTGACCGTGCTAGAAAGATATGCACCCAGGAAACACTGACAGAGGAATTTGAAACTCTGAAGAATGTCTTAAACCTGAATGGGTACTCCACAGGATTTATAAAGCGCCACTGCCAACAGCCCAAACCAAAACCAGACGTAACTTCAGTCCCTAAACTCAAGGTATTCATCCAGCTAACCTTTCGAGGGGATGACGTAATGCAACGTCTACAAGACCGGCTTACTACAGCAGTAGGCCGAACATTCTATGCTGCAACTCCAGTCTGTAGATATAAAACCGTACCGATTCCTACACCAGCAGTTAAAGAGCGTGTTCCTCTGTACGCCACAAACAATTGTATTTACCAATTCACATGTAGATGCCAGGCCTTCTATATTGGTAGAACAGAGAGACAGCTTAACAAATGAGTGTCAGAACACATACCTCAATGGGTCAACAAGATACGACCCACAGGAGATGCTAGCCTAGTGGGGCCGACACACCGGAAGCTCCCGGCGTCTTCAATGGTAGGCACATTATCGAAAGCGGCCATGTGGTTGACAGAGACACTGCCTTTCGCGTGTTGTTTAACACACAAAATACTCGCTTGTTAAAGTTTGTAGAAGCAATTATGATCAATCAACGCAAGCCAGAATTGTGCAAACAGAAAGACATGTTAGTCAGCTTAAAATTACCGCGGTAGATAAGTGACATTACTGTGCGAATATGTGTATATTTCAACTTGAAGGATTTATCAAGTTAATTTACTTTACGTTGTGTGATTTCTGCAGTATGTACCTGACGAGATGCAGCGAAATATGCCAGGCAATAAATCGTGCAATCTATTGTTTGTGTCTTCGTTATTCAGATACATTTATGTCATTTTCTTCTGGAACATCGTCACAATTCTCCAAATCCCGAATCGTCGTCTGAGGTCCTAGGTCTATAATATAAACATTGCAGTGTTATCCATGGCAATCATGCTGGAGCCGGTTCTCCGTGGCTAATGGCTCACGGGCGCGAATCGTAAGCCCGCTGACCAGCATTCGAAACACAGCTGCGACCGATTTGGCAGCAGGCCTCGTTGCGCTGGGTTTTAACGAGTTGGTATGGGAGCCGACCGTTTAGAAAGCAATGGCAAACTACGTAAACTTGACAAGACATCAACAAAAGCAGTAAAATGCTGGTGTTGACAGCGATGTCCTGTAAAACGGGATATGAAAAAAAAAATCATGTTGGATAGTTGGTATTTAGAAAAGTCGATGAATATTCTTCAACAAGTGAATCGGTACAATTATCTCGGAGAAGTCATAAAATCTGATGGGAGATGCTTGAAGAGATTAGAACATGAATCGCCACGGTGAAAGTAGCAAGATGAAAAACATACTGACCAATAAAAAGATGTTCAATTTAAACTAGAAAAGAGTAGTTTGCGGTGGCTAATAGAGCCTGTTCTTTTGTATGGATGCGAAACTTGGACAATGAGCAGTCAAGCTGAAAAACATCGATGGCTGCAGAATGTGGCTTCTGATGAGAATGCAAAGAATACCATGGGCAGACAGGAAAACCCATGATCAAGTACTACAGGAGACAAACGAAAATCGTAACTTGATTAGAGAAATTAGACGTAGACAGTCACCATTTTTGGGGACATGTTATGCGAAGAAACGGATGGAGAACTTGGGGACAACTGGCAAGATCGAAGGGAACAGAACAAGGGGAAGACTGAGAAGTAAATACCTGGATGGCTTGGACACATGGCATGGTCGAGACAGGAACACTGCAGCTGATCCACGATCTGGTGATCGACTGAATGGCGAGTCATGACCCACACACGCTTTCCGCATGGCATATGATTGATTGATGAGTATTATCAACAATTTGTATTATGCATGTGGCAAGAAATCATAAAATTTTACTTCCTATATTATACTTCCTTTAGTCTCTTAGGACACATATAAATTAGCATAACAAGATTAATCAACCCCTTTTATGAACAACTCTATCTAAAACGGGTTGTGGTGGACTGACACCATTAAAAAAATTGTGGAAAGGGACGTAACAACAAACATTTATATCAAGGAAATATACTCAAAGTAAATTAAATGTATTAGTAATTAAATAATGGTAGCATTTCTTATGTGGTTATGGAATTTCTTAGCATTAACAAAATATTTTTGGCATCAAAGTCGGTACTAAATTAAGAGAAAACCTCTAGTGGTGTGTAAATTGTGACATTATTTATATGTGTGAGAATTTTATAACTGACTTTGATATTCTCCATGATATACATTCCATGTTTTATACTTCATAGCTAGTTATAAAAGCAACAGGCAAAATATATTTTGGCCGTCCTTGACTTTGGGACGTCATTTGCATTATAAATATATATCTGTGAGTCCGTCTCCTGGCCATAGGTGGTTAACGTCTTTCTCCGTAATCCGTATATTCTCTGGTGACTAGCGTAAACCTGCGACGAGAATCATTAGCTGTTCTCGCCGCGTTGGTAACTTACGGGGTATGTGAGCTGGCGCAACAATATACGCGGGCGTCCGATCTCACTACCCAGAGACCAGGGGAATTTTTGTGACTAGAAGTGCCATGAGAAGGTCCCGGCCCTCACCGAGGTTTGAACCCGAGACCTCCAGCACTCGAGGCGGACACCATATCTCGAGACCACTCAAACCCCCTCCTACTATAAGACCTGGTTTTACATTAATTTTAGCTTCAAAAAATGCACTAGGGCTTATTTCGGGGGATGTCCTTTATTGTTATTATTTTTTGTTTTCCAGCTTCAAACATCTACATTTATTCGTGTACAAAATTCTACAATATTAAAATACATTTATGTCATTTTCTTCTGGAACATCGTCACAATTCTCCAAATCCCGAATCGTCGTCTGAGGTCCCTAGGTATATAATATAAACATTGCAGTGTTATCCATGGCAAATCATGCTGGAGCCGGTTCTCCGTGGCTAATGGCTTACTACGGGCGCGATTCGTAAGCCCGCTGACCAGCATTCGAAAACAGCTGCGACCGATTTGGCAGCAGGCCTCGTTGCGCGGGTTTTTAACGAGTTGGTACGGGAGCCAATCGTTTAGAAATCAATGGCAAACTACTGAAAGCAAACTTGACAAGACATCAACAAAAGCAGTAAAATACGGTGTTGACAGCGATGCCTGTAAAAAAACGATATGAAAAAAAAATTCATGTGGATAGTTTGTATTTAGAAAAGTCGATGCCACAAAAAGTACTTTAGGAAGGGAGTAACAAACATAACAGTTATATCAAGGGAATATACTCAAAGTAAATTAATGTATTATGTGATTTAAATAATGGTACCATTTTCTTAGTGTGTATGGAATTTTCCTAGCAATTATCAAAATATATATTTGGCATCAAAAGCGAGGTACCAACTTTAAGAAAATTTCTAACGTTGTGCTAAAATGCTGAATTATTTTATAAGTGTGAGAATTTTATAACTGACTTTGATATTTCTCCATGATATTACATTCTATGTTTTATTCTTTCAATGTTAGTTATGAATACATAGTGGAAGTATATTTTTGGCCGTCCTTGACTTTGGGACGTCATTGCATATAACTATATATCGTGAGTCGGTCCCCTGCCCTAGGTGTATCGTCTTCTCCGTGGCTAATGGAAAGGCTTACGGGCGCGATCGTAAACCCGCTGACCTGCATTCGAAACACAGCTGCGACTGATTTGGCAGCAGGCCTCGTTAATCTGGGTTTAAACGAGTGTATGGATCCGATTTTAGAACACAATGGCAAGCTACTGAACGTAAACTTGACAAGACATCAACAAAAGCAGTTAAAATGCTGGTGTTGACAGCGATGCCCTGTAAAAAGATATGGGGCAAAAATCATTTCGATAATGGTATTTAGAAAAGTCGATTCCGTCAACAAAAGTACTGAATGCAAGTACACGTTAATACCTCATTTAGCAGACGATCTTAACTAGAGCTTATTTTAGGGGTAGGTCCTTATATTAAAAGCATCTCAAATATCGCATTAGGGCTTATTTAGGGGTAAGTCTTATATTAAAAGTCAATCCTCAAATATCGCACTAGGGCTTATTTTAGGGGTAGTCTTATTATCGGGAACAACAGTCGTATTATTCCCTATAAATTTAAGTGGACAAAACTCAGTGCGAGTAACTATTGTGGTAACGAACAGTAAGCCAAGACTTCGATAATGGAGGGTTTATTTACATTATTTAGGAAGTAGGGAGAAATCATTATCAACACAGGGCGCCTCACGTTCGCTCTCTGAGGGTGTGATGGCTTCTGGGCAGACACACTTTGCGATGTCAATATGAAAAGCACACGATAACAAATGTCTCAAAGGTGAATACGCTCGACAAGAGAAACGGGAATCATGCCATGGACGGGCCGCTCCTGACTGTGGCGCGAAAGTAAAGATTAGGCTTGGCGAGAGAGGAAAGAGAGAGAGAGAGGAGAGATAGAGAGAGAGAGAGAGAGAGAGAGAGAAGAGAGAGATGAGAGAGTAGAGCCGAGAGAGAGACGAGAGAGGAGAGAGAGAGAGAGAGAGGATGGGGTGCCCCATCTGATGATCAGAAACGCCTACGTGCTTGCTCCGCAAGGAGTTTTTTTCAACATGGGTTTTATTTGCAGAAGATCAATTCGGTTATAAACGGAGGACTTGAAAAGCTATATTAATAAGCTGAGTTCAACATGCAGCAGATAACAATATGAATATGAATACAACCAAAACTGAAGTAATGGAAGTTAGCAGATCTCCTGGTCAACTATATAAAACGCATAAATAGTACCACTTATGAAAATAATTTACTAAAGAAATAAATATCTATGGACTATGATCTTAAAAGATGGCAGAATAGTCTCTTATAGCATATATAAATTAGCATAACAAGAGGCTAGGAATGCATTGACTAATCACCCCTTTTATGAACTTTTAGAAAGGGACATAACAACATAACAGTTATGTCAAGGGAATATACGCAAAGTAAATTAAATGTATTATGTGATTTAAATAATGGTACTATTTCTCTTAGTATGTTATGAAATTTTCTTAGAAGAAAAGCGAAATATATGCTTCGCATACAAAGCGGTAATAAATTTAAAGAAACTTTTAAGATTGTGTTAAAATAGTGACACTATTTTATTTATATGAGAATTTTATAACGGACTTTGATATTTCTCCACAAAATTACATTTAAGGTTTTATTCTTTCAATGATACTGATTGCATGCTAATGAAATGTGTTTTTTTTTGCCGTCCTGACTTTGGGACGTAATTTGCATATAACTATTATATCGAGTTGAGTTGGTCACCCTGGCCTAGGTGTTTTCAACGTCTTTCTCCGTACATTCTCGTAAGTATCGTAAACTTGCGCGAGAATCGGTAGCTGTTCTCACCACCACTTGGTAACTTACGGGTGTATGTGAAGCCTGTCCCGCTCAGGAAATGCAATGGCAAACTAGTATATCAACAGCAGCTGGAAATGCTGATGCTGACTGCAACGTCCTGTAAGGGATATATATATATATATATATATATATATATATATATATATATATATATATAGATCTATATATATATATATATATATCTGTGATCGGCATTTGGCTAAGATCAAGTGTAGATTTATCTGCGCTTTGGTCTGGCTAAGTAAAGCGATGGTCACCAACTACCTAAATTAACTCACCGTCCACTAATACTGACAGTGGGCCTTGGTGGACCACTATGGGCCAAAAGGCACATAGTGGGACTAGGTCTCACAGCGAAACCAGGGGGACGCGGAGGCCTTAGAGTGTTGCTGTATCCTCTGGGGGAACCGCGAGCCCTTTAAAAAAAAGTAGGCAAATAACTGAAGTCGGAGTTGGTGTTCGCCTAGTAATCCATGCATCAAGTACCATGCCGGTAAGCGTGGGCGATCACCATACAGGAGGTATTGACGCCTGGTGAATTGGTAGTACAAGCTAGAGATATCTTGATAACTGCAGCCAAATATTAAATTCCGAACAGATAAAGCAACATAAGCCACGGATTACATCAGACACGTTAGAATTAATAAAGCAACGAAGAGAACTAAAACAGAAAGGAGGTGAATTCGATAACAGCAGGATGAAGGATAAATCCTTAACTCGAGAAATGAGAAAGAACATAAGAAAGGGGAAAAAAACACCAATATATACAAGATTCTTGGACCAGAATAGAACAATATCATAAGACTGGAAGGCATTACGTAATGTTCAAAGAAATGAAGTTATTTAAATATTGAGCACAACCCACTGTTGGCAACGCTGATCGTATTCTGGTATGAGCCTAAGGCCTTTCCACGTCAGTGTGGAAGCACTAGACTCGAGTTTCGCTCTCGTTTGAGCTCGTCAGTAGTGCATATCCTTGACCGGACCCGAAAACAAACCCTGGATCACTGGCGTGTGAAACGTGTGTGTAACCATTAGACCACGCGGCACACGATGGACACGGCTATTTTATAACAACAGAATATTACAACGTCACCCATCGTAGGCTGTAGCTCAAGATTTGCCCCATCACCGCGACTGACGTCTGTCAATCCATGTAGACCCAAACGATCATGTAATCTGAAATCGTCTGATCAAGTCTTCTGAAGATATGTTCAACCTCATTTGAATGTTATCTGTGACAAGTTGGAAAATCTTTCAATTATTTCAATCATTGGTACATTGCCGTCTTGACAGACGATAGTTTGTTACATTGTGCTTCAATAAGGCATAATAACTACAACCCATGACGGTAGCAAATGTGACTGATAAGGCCAATTCGCGCTGTGAATGTTTGTCCAAAGTGGATGCATGTGAACACATGGTCATTTCCACCATCATGCACTATCTTACGTTCCGCACGCTCAGTGTGCAACTTATTTGCAATCATTTTCTCCTTTGTCTTTATTCCATTTCTGATATTTGCCCTCCAAGCAACACGATCAGCGGCGACATGCTCCCAATGTGCATTATCAATGTCTGTATCAATCATGTCACGCTTACACTACATCTTTGTATCGTAGTAGAGGCCGACCCTGAGATCTCTTACCCATCTCTAGTTCACCAAAAAGATGTCCTTGGTATTCTACCATCATCCATCCTCCTAACGTGTCCTATCCATCTAAGTCTACGAAGACCGAGCATGAAACAAACCGTCACGCAACCTGATCTTTCCAATACTTCAGTATTTGTGATTTTGTCTTGCCACTTAATACCAAGTATTCTTCGCAGACACCGCATATGAAAGCTGTTTAAACGTTTCTCTTGGTGTGAGTAATTTGACCAGGCTTCATTGCCATAAAGAAGAGTACTAAGGACACAGGCTTGATAGACAAGGACTTTTGTTTTGGCAGTAACCTATTATGTTGCATGAACTTTACAGAGGGTGAATATTATATTATGATAATATGTTGCCGCATAGTTGCACTAATAATACTCATTCTATGATTGTCCGAAATCCTTTAACTGCCCCAGCATTCATCTGATACAAAATTATGCCAACTTCCCTTGAGTAGTCCTTCTCTCCGGATTAAATAATTCTTCACGTATCTAAATAGTTTTCCCCCGCATCAGACCATCGCATTTCACAATAGGTACGAATATTAACAACAATTTGTTATTATGCATGTGGCAAAAAATCATACAATTTTACTTCCTAAATTTACTTCCTTAGTCTCTTATAGCCGGTCTCCCTGGTCTAGAGGTTACACGACTTTCTCCGTAATCTCGTATACTCTCGTAAGTAAGGTGACGTTGCGCAAGAGTCGGTATCGGTTCTCTCCGCGTCGGTAACTTACGGGGTATGTGAGCAGGTCGCTCAGAAAGCAATGGCAAACTACTGAGCGTAATCTTGCATAGAAATCAACAATCAGCTGAAATATGCTGATGTTAACAGCGATGTCCTGTAAAGGATATGCGAATTTAAAAAAAAAAGTCTCTTATAGCATATATAAATTAGAATAAGAAGAGGCTAGCAATGCGTTGATTAATCACCCCTTTTATGAACAATTATGTCTAAACAGATTGTGGTGGACAGACCACAGTCAATAAAATTGGAGCAAGGGACATAACAACATAACAGTTCTATCAAGGGAATATACTCAAAGTAAATCAATTATGTTATATGATTTTAATAATGGTAGTATATCTCTTAGCGTGTTATGGAATTTTCTTAGCAATTAGCGAAATATATTTTGGCATAAAATTCAGGTAAAACATTAAGCAAACTTCTAAGGTTGTGTTAAAATTGTGACATTATTTTATGCATGAGAGAATTTTATAACGGACTTTGATATTTCTCTACGATATTACATTCTATGGTTTTGTTCTGTCAATGGTACTTTTGCATGGGAGATAATATATGTTTTTTAGCCGTCCTTGACATTGGGACGTAATTTGCAAATAACTATATTATCTGTGACCGGTATTTGGCATATAAATCTTTACCTCGAGAAATAAGAAAGACGTGCGTCGTCGCGTCACCGTCATCGTCGTTTGTCGTCGTCATTCGCACTGCGAGCGCTAACAAGTCAAGTCGCCTGAACAAGTCAAGAAGCCTGATACGGGAGAAAATGACCAAGGCTATGATTCACTGGATGCCTACAACAGCAAAGATTGAGACAGTGAAGCAAATAGCCGGGGATATTTCGGGAGATATAAATGCGGAAGTGCATAAATTTAAAAACAGCACGGACAAGTGGTTACTTCTATGCAACCCGATAGACCCTCTGCCACATTACGTGGACATGGAGTTGGACGGGGTAGAAGATAAGCTACACCGTCTCTTCATCACATTTCCGGGGCGCAGTACGGCGTGTACAGTCTGTGGGAAAGACTCCCACTGGAGTAATAAATGTCCGACCAAAGTACAAACCCAGAAGGGACCTAGACTGGCACAACAAGTCACCTCGAACTCCCAGACAGATCAACATAGTAAGGAGGATGAAGACGGTTTCCAGCTGGTCAGTAGGAAAAGGGGACGCTCAACCAAGAGCCTGTCTGACGGTGAGAGCTCGACACCTCCAGCCCGCCAAACACCTGTTACCACGTTGCCACCCCTCAACAACCACGACTACCCTACACCGCCTGAAGCGAACAGGTCAAACAAAAAGAAATGTGTAAGTAATTATACTGAACAGATAACGACCAGCGCTATGACCGGAAGAGACAGTGATAATATTAACACACCACCACGACAAAGAAACCTGCCAGATTCTTCTTCACGCCTCGTTATTGACTTAAGACATTTCAAGCCAGGCGAAGGAATCTACTGAATATCTCCAGAAATTATAACATGAATACAGACAGTTTGAAACAAGAAACACAATTGTACTCAATCGTTTCTTATATTACAACAAAAATGGCAGCGGAAATTAAAATAATGAGTATTAGCATTCAAGGTATACGATCCAATGAGGTTCTGGAGGCACCCATCACAATCAGCGAACTGGAGCTAGCCATATCAAAACTGAAAATGAGAAAGTCACCAAGAGCTGATGGTATTTCCAATGAAATGATCAGGAACCTAGGAACAGAGGCCAAAGCAAAGCTGTTGCAGATCTTCAATAACAGTTGGACCTTAGGCAGTGTTCCCCAAGCCTGGAGAGAAGCAATCATGATACCTCTCCTAAAATCAGGGAAAGGTAGTTCCATTGCCTCTAGCTACAGACCAATTAGTCTCAACAGCTGTGTCAGAGTCTAGAGTAGTGACGTGATGCAGTGATATCGTTACGCCCGCCAGGCGACTGAGTCCCCAGCCGGGATGCCGTAACTTCGTTACGCCCGCCAGGCGAGTAGTAGTTACCTGCCTGCGAGGTTGCTGGCTGACGAGACGGCCAGCGGTCAGGCAAGGACGAAGCAAGACGCACGCATGCCTCGTGAAGCCACTTCAGGTGGGGAGGCACGTTGCGAGCTATAGACAGACAGCTCTGGGACGTGGACTCGACTGGACGTCTGATGAGAGAAAGGCGTTGTGTGGTTTCTGTGCCCGAAAGTCGAGTGTCTGTTCATCTTGAGAGATAGACTGTGAGCTGTATTGTGTATGTAAGTGTATTGAAGTATAGCATGTATATTGTAATGATCATCGTATTGTACATGATCTGTAAATAAATCCATTGAACGTTGTGTCGTTGAGTCTCAAGTCGAATCACGTTGTACGTGTACTGTCTCACATGTGTTAGGAAAAAACGAGCCAGGTTTAAGACCCTGACATGTGTGGACGTGGTGGCATTCGTCCGGCTTTGAAATGAACATAGTTTAGAGAATTTAACATTTAAACTTAGAGTTGTGAACTTAGAATTTTTTGTCCAACTTTAGAGTGCATTTAAATGTGATCGTTGAAGGCTCATTTGGATAGATATTATTACAGTGTTTAAACATGGAGACTAAATGTGAACGTACAGTGCATACATATTGTTTGATCCTGTAAACGTGTAAAACATTTGTGATTGTGGAACTTGTCACCGTTTTGACCTTGTCGACATTGTGAAGTTGTCGCCATTGTGACCTTGTCGCCATCTTGTAAACTTGATGTCTATGTCCTTACTGAATGTCATCTTAATGTAAGTGATGTGTCATCAATGTTATAGAGTGTTGAGATATATTGAGAGTGTCTTTGTGAATTGAGTTGTGGAAAGCAGAAAGTTTTGGAAAGAAAGTGACTTGTTGTTTGAAAAAAAAATTGTTGACTGACAAAATTACGACCTACAATTACACTCAACGCCATACAAACCTAATCAAAACTTAGTGACAAGCAGGCACACCACATCAAATAGACGCTAATTTATTTCCTCCAAAAACAAAGCAGGTTTTCTGTGCCATCTGAAACCCTTGCCCGTAGAGGTCATTTGTGTTTCGAAGTAGCGACCCTACAGTTCCTAGCCCGATTTCCAACCGTTCTTCACCGCATCCAGTGCACTTGAGTATATTTTTCTTTTCATATACTTTCGGATGCAAATTTAGGCACATATTGTTCACTTTACTAACCACTTGTAACAAATTGTGTGGCTGGTATTTCATTTTGCATTTTCCATCATGTCTTCATTAAATGATTTCATCGATATGGGGTTGAAGTTAAAGTTAACAGGTGATGAGTTAATGAAGTGGAGTGAGAATAAATACTCTGAACACCTGCGTGAGAAAGCTAACGACCGTGATGAAAGAGCAGCTGAAAGAGCATTAAAGCAGGCAGAGACTGACGCAGCCTTAAAGCAAGCAGAGGCAGCAACCGCAGCAAAGCAAGCTGAGTTAGATATTGAACTGAAGAAAGCTGAGATAGCAGCTCAGAGTAAACGGGAAGAGCTGGAAGTACAACTAAAGATTAAACAACTTGATACTGAGACTGCCATTAACAAAGAGTCTAAGAAATCTGAAAGACTGGAGAAAGAAAACCAGTACAAGAAATATCAAGGTATCGTACGTAATTATACCTCGGGTGACTGCATTGCAGCCTTTACCCAAAATTTTGAGACTTTAATGGACCATTACCAGGTTCCACTGTCTGAATGGAATATTATTTATATGAGGAGTTTATCAGGGGAGCCTCTTAAAGTCATTGAGACTATCCCCAAAGACCTCAGAAAAGATTACCATTATCTGAAATCAAAGATTATGGCACATTTTATGTTAGATGAGGCAGGTTACAGAGAACAATTCAGCAAGTTGAGCCCAAACCGACTCAAACGTTCTCTGACTACCTCTGCTTAGTCCGAGATATATTTACCAAATGGACTTCATCAGTTAAAATTGATAAAAATTATCAGAAGTTAGAAGATCTGATCATCAGAGACAAAGTCATTTCATCCATTCCATCAGCATTTTCCAAATTTTTGCAAGAGAATGAATGCACAAGTGTGGATGAGATTGAGAGACGTGGTTCGGCTTATTACACAGCCAACAAGCATTGTTTTGCCAGTGAAGCTACTGACATAAATTTTGTAGCATCGGCTAACTATGACAAACCCTATAGTAGGCAGAAACCTCATAAGCCTACATCTGAGAAGTATAATCACTGTAGATATTGTAAAATTTCACACCATCAAGGTGAGATGTGCGACAAGAACCCCGCATATCATACTTATCTACAAAACATGGTAAACAGACAAGATAAGGAGCGTAGATCCTTCAGAGAATTTGCGTAAATGTTTCCTCTGTAAGGCGTACAGACACTATCGCCATGATTGTAAAGGTAGGCAAATGACCAACAAAGCAAATGCCGCCTTGTTTGACAGTTCATCGTCAGATGAAGAACAATCAGAGAAACATCCTGTGAACTCAGCACAGGCTTTTGATATGTTTAACGCAAATAAATGTACTGTTTGTAATACCTTTTATGAAGATGGCATTTTAACATGCGGCCACTCCATTCCTATTGCCAATGAAGAAGCTAATTTGGTAGTAGATTCCAAAGGCAGAATAAACGTCCATCAGGGATACGTGAATGGCAAGTCTGCTACAGTCCTTCGGGACACGGGAAGTTCACTTATTGGTCTAAAGAGAACGTTCATAATGCCTACAGACTATACAGGCAGGCACGTAACATGCAGAACATTCTCTGGCAATATTGAAAAGTACCCACTAGCATGGGCATATATTCAAACACCTCTCCTCACTGGTAAAGTAAAATGCGCAGCACTAACAAACCCAGTGTGCGATATTATAATTGGAAATTTACCAGAGGTGAATGATATGCCTCATGACATAACATCTCTTTGTATTGACAATATCATAACATCACCATCAAATGTCATCATTGATAATGTTACACCACCTAATGAATGTATGGTAGCTAATGTAGCACTAAGATCTCATGACATCATTGATAACATTGTTTCATCACCATCTGATATCATTGAATGTGTGAACGCAGTAACCAGAGCTACTGCTAGAGTGCAAGATGAAAGTAACCAAACTGAGGCTATACAAATGCTTAGCCCAGTATCACTACCTTCTAAAACCATGAAGGAAACTTTTGTTACAGCTCAAAAGGCTGATCCTTCATTGTCAAAATATTTTAATCTGATCGGCCAAAAGCCAAAGGTAACCAAAAATGCAAAATGGCATTTTGCTTTGAAAAATTGTATCCTCACTAGGTATTACACCAGAGGTGACAGCACAACAGAGCAAACTGTTTTGCCAACTGAGTATCGCAAGCAAGCCTTACATCTTGCCCATGATATACCTCTTGCAGGGCATATGGCATACGCTAAGACCAGATCAAAATTATTAACACAGTTTCATTGGCCCAAATTTTGCAATGACATTAAACAATATTGCAGAAGTTGTGACATCTGCCAAAAAATTGTAAAGAAAGGTAAACACCCACAGGCAAAGTTACAAGTTACTGACTTAGCCAGTCGACATTTTGAGAAAATATCTGTCGACATAGTGGGCCCTCTTAATCAGACAACTAGAGGGAATAAATATATTCTAACTGTCATTGATCAATGTAGCCGCTGGCCGGAAGCGATTCCGCTAAAGAACATAACTGCCAATGATATAATGGAAGTTTTCTTCCATATATTTTCTCGGATAGGATTTCCAGACACTATCCAATCAGATAGGGGAACTCAGTTTATCGCCGCATCTACCCAAGCTTTCACCAAAATGTTGGGAGTGAAGCAATGTTTCAATTCCCCGTACCATCCTCACTCGAGTGGGATAATAGAAAAATTTAACGGCGGTTTAAAGCACATGCTTGCTAAAGTCACGCAAGAGCATCCCAATAACTGGGACGTATATTTACCTGCTATTCTCTTTGCTTATTGCGAGGTAACACATTCTAGTACAGGTTTCTCTCCTTTTGAACGTATCTATGGTGCCAAACCACGTGGCCCATTAACTATTTATCACCAAATGTTAACTGAATCTACTCCAGTACTTAGACCCATATCATCATACGTATACGTTACATCATTGCGTGAAAGAATCATCAAATCTTGTATAATTGCAAAGGATGCACTAAAATTATCTGGTGCTACTTATAGACAATATGCTGACAAAGGTAACAGGACAATAACGTTGACACCTGGACAGGACGTTCTTCTTCTACTACCTAGTGACAGACACTTACTGACTGATTCTTGGCAAGGACCATTTAAAGTGACGAGACAGATTTCACCTGTAGACTACGAGATCCAAATAAAAGACAAACACAAAATATTCCATGTCACTATGCTAAGACCATATTACAACAGAGACAACGAACAAGACGATGCAACAGCTTGTACAGTGATAATAGACCATGAAGATGACGAGGCTAGTGACGAAATTCCAACACCTGCATTAGACACGACAAACTGCTTGAAGGAAATTAAAATCAACCCAAAGTTAACTCAAGCAGAAACAGACAGTTGCAAACATCTCATACAACAGTACAACACCATCTTCTCCAACAATCCAGGACAAACAGAATTAGTACAACATCACATCACACTCACGTCAAATACACCCATAAAATGCAGACCATACACCATTCCATTGCATTATAAAGAACACTTACATCAGGAGATCATCAACTTAGAGAAAAATAACATCATAAGACGATCCCAATCAGACTTCTCATCTCCAATGGTCATAGCACGCAAAAAGGACAACACGATAAGACTCTGTGTCGACTATAGAAAGCTAAATAAGATAACTCTTCTAGATCTGGAGCCAATGGCAAACTCATAAGATCTACTGACAGAACTGACAGACGCTAGGTTCTTTACGAAGGTAGACATGACTAAAGGTTACTGGCAAATAGCGGTAGACGAACAGAGTAGACATCTGATAGCATTTGCCACACCTTGGGGACTGTACGAATGGTGCAAACTTCCATTCGGGCTTGTCAATGCCCCAGCTACATTCGTACGTATGACACGACTTCTACTAGTAGATATACCGAACATAATTTGCTATATAGACGACATTTGTGTTCACACAAAGACGATGACAGACCACATAAAGACATTAGAACAGACTTTTGAACGCATTAGACAGCACGGACTGACGGTAAAGCCTGCAAAAGTAGACATAGCCTACCAGGAAATATCCTTCTTGGGGTACAAAATATCCAATGGCTTTGTCACGACAGACGATAACATTGTGTCCAAGATACTAAAACTCGCACTTCCGACTACGAACAAGCAAGTCAGAAGTTTGTTGGGACTTATAAATTATTACAGGCAGTTCATACCTGATTTTTCTGAACTGACCGAAGTATTTACTAACTTACTAACAAAAGATAAACCGGAGAAAATTGTAAGCAATGAATGCCTAAAATTTGCATTCCATAAAGTATTATCTTGTTTTTCTGATAATGGCTTAAATAATCCTATTCTGAAGTTGCCCAATCTACATATCCCTTTCAGATTGCGTACAGACGCGAGCTCCGTGGCGATTGGAGCAGTCTTGTTGCAGGAGCATAATAACATCCTTCATCCTGTGTACTTCGTCTCCAGGAAACTGAAACCGAGAGAACGGGCTTGGTCAATACCTCAGTTGGAAGCCCTAGCTCTAGTGGTGGGTATAACTAAATTGTCCAGACTCCTCCTAGGACGCCATTTCATTGTGGAGTCTGACAGTAGTCCATTGCGATTTATCAATTCAGGTGTAACTTCAAACCAAATGGTAGCGCGCTGGTCTCTTAAGCTCCAAGATTACAGCTTCGAGGTTCGACATATCCCAGGCAGAACCAACACGATTGCCGATCTTTTGTCCCGTTGTCCGACCGACCCAGTGAGCACCAATGTCTGAGTGCAGTGTGTAGAATACACTCAGATCAACACAGCCATCCATTAGTGAATATTTTTTTTCATTCACGAAAGCTGTGTAATGTCTACGATGTGATGTTATAGGGTTTATTCCCAATATATATAGTGTTCTTATTTTACTAATTAATGTAGTGATTGTCGTGTATAATTGTGTAGTGTGTGGTAGAAAGCGAACTTTATTAATTGTATATATTACAAAACAAGAACAGTGCCACATTCGCTCGAAACTTACCGTAAGCGAACTATCCAATTTGACAGTGGTATCCGCGAGTGGAACATTCCAGTGATATTTTAAATCCATGTGTGAAAGCGTGACCTGAACATTGACATCTACACCACTGCAGTCAATCGAAATCCAGAAGTTTTTCCAGTGAAACAACCAACACATGAACGATTAGAACATTGTACATTCCGTAACTACATCAGACCGGAACAAGTGTGTTCTACAAGTTTCAACATCAGCTGTTTAGTGTTCGTGTGTACTTCCGGATTAGTTAGAAATTTAGTTCAAAATTAGCAGACGACAAACAAAAGTTTACAATGCTATGACGATTCTAAAATCTTTAGGAATCAACAGTTTTGAATACACGAATTGTGTATTAATATTTTTTATGTAGTGTAATCTTAGAATCATATCTTGATTAATTTATTCATACTATCGACTTTTTCTCGCTAGTGTGAAGAAACATCAAGCTATGACGCTGAGAAATAGAATAATTATTGTAAAATATTATAATTTATAAATTTTGAAGTTATTCCCCTTTCATTAAATTGTTATTACATCATTACACAAAGGGCTATAATGTGACATGTATACGATTATGTGTTGTATATAAATAACCATGTTGATGCCAGATTGTTAACACACCAAGAAGCCATCTACTGGGCATGGTAGAGGTTTACCGACATTGCAGACCAACACAAGAGCTCCTGGCCAAATGAGGTCAGGGTTTGAGCGTTTAATGCGACTTATATAAAGCCGTATTTCGGTCTAGCCAGATGGTTTTTGTTTCAAAAACCATATTATTACTTTTTCTTTGGAGGCTGCGAGGTAGATGCTTGGGAAGCTGGTACTACCGATCTGACTGGGTCAATAATGCAATTGAGGTAATCAGCCATCGAGAGGATGAAACTTGACAAGTGTTAAAGGTTGAACACCACACGTCGTTGAATACAACTGCCATTTCTTATATGTTTCTATGTCAAGATGTGTATGTCTATGTATTTTGATACCAATGTATATAACAACAGAAGGGTCGACTCTGACAAGGTTAAAATATTAACCCAGTATGTACATATAGTATACATGAAAGATGACATCTTTCATGAAGTTGCCCCGGGGGAGCATGTCAGAGTCTAGAGTAGTGCCGTGATGCAGTGACATCGTTACGCCCGCCAGGCGACTGAGTCCCCAGCCGGTATGCCGTAACTTCGTTACGCCCGCCAGGCGAGTAGTAGTTACCTGCCTGCGAGGTTGCTGGCTGAAGAGACGGCCAGCGGTCAGGCAAGGACGAAGCAAGACGCACGCATGCCTCGTGAAGCCACTTCAGGTGGGGAGGCACGTTGCGAGCTATAGACAGACAGCTCTGGGACGTGGACTCGACTGGACGTCTGATGAGAGAAAGGCGTTGTGTGGTTTCTGTGCCCGAAAGTCGAGTGTCTGTTCATCTTGAGAGATAGACTGTGACCTGTATTGTGTATGTAAGTGTATTGAAGTATAGCATGTATATTGTAATGATCATCGTATTGTACATGATCTGTAAATAAATCCATTGAACGTTGTGTCGTTGAGTCTCAAGTCGAATCACGTTGTACTTGTACTGTCTCACATGTGTTAGGAAAAAACGAGCCAGGTTTAAGACCCTGACAAGCTGTCTCTGTAAAACACCGGAGCGCATCATCAATCACACTCTGCAGTGGTACATTGAAAGTAAAAACATCCTTGTGCCACAGCAGGCTGGCTTTAGGCAGTGCTACTCTACGGAAGATCAGACAACCTACCTCTCTCAAGAAATTGAGGATGCATTCCAAGAGAAGAATCTGGTGCTTGCGGCATGGATAGATTTGAAGAAAGCCTTTGACAAAGTCTCAAAAGAAGGTCTGATGAATAAACTAAGAAACTGCAAAGTCAATGGAAGAATTACAAATGGGTGAAAGCATACTTGCACAACAGAAAAGCCCGAGTACAGATAGACGGCCTAAAGAGCAAGGAAGTACTACTGCGTCACGGTGTTCCCCAGGGTGGAGTCTTGTCACCCACACTTTTTCTAATCTTCATCAATGATCTCGTTGCTAATCTTCCGCATGGAATTAAAGCGGCAATGTACGCCGATGACCTGGTTCTATGGAGCACAAATGAACATGTATCAGTGGCCTGCATATTGCTACAAAGAGCTGTAGATACATTTGTTGCATGGGCAAATAGATGGTGTGTCAGAATAAAGACTGACAAGTGCAGCACCACCCTATTTACCCTCTCTCCAAAACAAAAGGCAGCGATCATCCAGATAAATGGAACACCTCAAAGAGAAGATAAAGAACCAACATAGTTTGGAGTAACATTTGATGGCAGGCTGACATGGAGAAAGCACATCAACAAAGCAGTAGCAAAAGCTAGAAGGAAAATAGCCATCCTGAGAAAGCTAAGTGGAACCACATGTGGCGCCAGTGGGAAAATACTTAGCAAATTTTATCAACAGAGCGTACGACCAAACCTGGAATACGGGTCAACTGCGTGGTGTTCGGCATAAAATACCACACTACAAGAGCTGGACAAAGTGCAAAATCAAACACTTAGAGTCACCACAGGAGGGATGAGATCAACCCCTATAGTGGAAATAGAGAAAATGGGGAGGACACAAGCACTGATTGAGCGCAGAAATACGAAAATGCTAATACAAGCAGAAAGTTCCTCAGCTTGCCAGGCCACCCTATGAAGAACAGATTTGAAAACCTAGCTATGGGGCGGTTGAAAAGAAGTAGTTTTATCCACCAGGCCAAACGACACTGCAGAGAAACCACCGATCTGCCCACAGTTGGTATCCCCCTAACAACTAATCCAGAGCGAACTCCATGGAAAGATGAGCATAGACTATCATTACAAATCCAGACAAAAGTGAGAGGAATATTTTAAAAGGAAGAACAGAACAGTGTGCAGCGCAGAACAGCCACTCTCAGCTTCCTTGATGAAGAATACCCACAGGACCTCTGGATCCGAGTCTACACAGATGGGTAAGCACAAAATATTTTTCGAAATGAAGGAGCGGGAGTGTACATAGAATACCCAAATAATACTAGGGACACAGCCTGAGTACCGACAGAAAAGTACTGCCATAGCTATGATGCTGAAATTGAGGCAATCAAGATAGCAACAGAGAAGTTACTAAATACCAGCAATGGTACACAACCTGTGGTGCTATTGACAGATGCAAAATCAGTACTAGAGGCGCTCCTGTCTGGGAAATTGCCAGTACTAAGGACACTACTTTCTGAACTTAGCAGTCAGCATAAGGGCACCATACAGTGGATACCATCCCACTGTAGAGTACCCGGAAACGACAGAGCTGATCAATTGGCTAAGGAAGGAGCCAAAGAAGAACAGCCTGATGTGCCCGTTACATACCACCAAAAGAAAAGAATGATCAAATCAGTCAGAAAGCCACCAAAACCTGCTCAAGATGACTACCACGTTATGGACAGACCAGAACAAGTCATTATTCTGCGCCTCAGAACAGGGCACAATAGATTACGCAACCACATGTATACAAAATTCAAGATTGGTGAAACAGCCATGTGCACATGTGGATTGGCGTCGCAGACAGCAGAGCACATACTCCACGACTGCCCAAAATATAACATATCTAGGCAAACCTTCTGGCCTAAAGAGACGACACTGGAAGATAACCTCTATGGACCGCTGTGTGAACTGAAAAAGCCAGTTCAATTCATACAAGAGACAGCATTGCAGATACAGACATATTTCAAGCGAACGAAAGAAGAAGAAGAAGAAGATCCAAAATTAATCATCTTATACCACTCATACACAAATATAAACCTGATGTTATACTCATACAGGAAACTAACGTAACACCGACGAACACGCATCATATATCACAACATGCTTAGGTCTAAGACACTCATGTTTTAGTCTTAGTACTCAGCATATCGGATTAGGTACAGTGTCGTAATAAGTGTCGTCCCTGGGGTGAGGGGAATCAACACCCACATTCTTTTAACCCCAAATCATTATCTTGAGGATCTTCTGGATTTCTGTCCACAACACTCCGTCAGTCTTTGGATCTCTCTCTCTCTCTCTCTCTCTCTCTCTCTCTCTCTCTCTCTCTCTCTCTCTCTCTCTCTCTTACCACTGGACCATGCCCTCTCTCATTCTTTTCCAAAACATACTACACAACTCTAACTTCTAACACAATGACAAATTTATTTAATAAAGAAAAGTGTCAGGTATGTGCAAAGTGTGTGTGTAGAATGTCTGTCATATAATCTAGAGTGTATGCAGAATCAGACCGAACAGCTCAGGAGCAAAGTCTGCTTCATCACAGTACCGGCCACACAACATCACCATAGATCAAGTACAGAGGGACCTCAACAAATGACGCGTCTCTCCGACCAGGTGTCGACTGCCTCCAATGGCTCTTGGATAGTCCGGATGCCTGGTCACCAATAGTGGATATAGTCCAATACTGACCATGAATCTGCACACACAGTGTAACTAATATGTCACTAAAATTTCTGTGATCTGATAATCCTTGTATAGTAAAATAATGTTTACTGTCACTTTGAAACAAAATGTTAGTAGTTAATTTCTCACAGGAATTCACCATTTGGAAAAAACACAATGTTAATTGTTAATGTCTCACAGGAATTCACCATTTGGAAAAACGCAATGTTAATTTTTAATGTCTCTATATAACTACTATTGTTCCTGTTACTGGTGGTATTGTAAGTATCTTCACTCTACTATGATGAGAACTACCACTGAGGAATCACTCTTAGATTATCATCGGTTCCTGCTCAGCAAAGGCCAGGTTCTAGCAGACCCTCTGGATTATGGGCCCAGTGCAAAAGCCGCTGAGCAAAAGGTGCCATAATCTTCTTCTATGACTTTTCTGCTAGCTTTTTGGAAAGCATAGTGGAACCTGTTGAAGAGAGAACACACCCGGTGAGAGCAACCCGATTCCGACCTTCATTAGGTGAGTGTAGGCCGACGGCCGCACTCAGATATTTAACAGAGAACTAAACTCTGTCATAAGGCAGAGGAGCTCATCACATCGGTCTGAGTCATGGTAAGACAAGGAAAGACTAAAGGAAAAGTGCAGAAACCCAGTAGATACCCTACTGGAAGATCCTACCATTTGACATTTCCTTTATTCCCCCCCCCCCCCCCCCAACCACTTTCAATCTCCCTAAATATCATCCCACTACATTGTTCTTAACTCACTGAGTTAATTGATATCTCACACTAGCTAGTTTAAGCAACGCGATAGCCTACTGTTGCCGACGCTCCTATAATACGTTCTCATAACGCACATTACCACTCTAGTCTCCTAAGAATCATATAATTTGGGTCTATTTAATTAAATACTAAATATTTATTCCTGCTTGAAATCGAGACTACTAAATTACACAATGGATAAATGTCCGCCGATGTAAATCAACATAAGACACTGTAGTCTCTCTCCATAATCAAACCAGGAACATCACACACGTCCTTGTTGCCTCACAACATTTGGTCGACTCCCGACAAAGTTGTTTGTCCAGACTGTTTTAATACTGTGTCTTAATGACGTCACAAATCTGACTAGATACTAGGCGTCGAGAAGCTATTCTTTTCTCTTCTTTTTCGACTCGATGTAATCAACTGGCCGGCTGTCCCGCTTTCATCTGGGGAATTGTTCCCGGTACTCCAAAAAGTATTGCCTGCCTGTGATCTGGAGAATGTTTTCCCCACAACAAAAGATCTCATCAGGACAGTCTGTCTCCAACATCAAAGGATGGCGGCCGCCTGTATAAGAATGGCACGACAGTCTTTCATCGATCGACAACTTCAAGAATTTCCGCGACATACAGAAATAATACATACATCGGACAGGTGGCAGATTATAGAGAAGGACAAGGACTTCCAGGGTAGGATAGCTATAGTACAGGTGGGAAATAACATACATAAATACACAATTGTCAACATACAGGCACCACCTGACCACAGAAATCAGCCGCTCTTCTACCAAACACTGGAAAATGTATTATCACGCTCATATCGGGGTCACAACATCATTTTAGGGGGTGATTTTAATTGATTACTTTCGGCGCATGACCTTGTAAATGGAGATGTAAGAATGCAAATTAGAAACACAACGGGGGAGGAGGAACATCAATTAGACACATTGCAAACAATTTTAGATATCCGTGGGCTAACAGACGCATACAGGCAGACGCATTGCCATGGAACAGATACACCACACACACACAATGCGCATAACAGAGCAGCGCGATTAGATAGAATTTAGGCGCCCATAACACATCATATAACACAAGTCAAGCATTTACAGGAAACACTGAACTTCACAGACCATAAGGCTGTAGTTGCAACAATAAACACAGTACACGCAACACCACATCTTAGAAGATCTCCCCATTGGAAATTTAACGTCAAACTTTTACAAAATCAGGACTACGTAGATTGCATACAAAACTGATCCTCACATACACAAGCGATATACCAGAGGGTAATGCGCGAGAACTCTGGGAAACACTTAAACAAACTATACGAGAGAGAACTCAAACACTAGCAGCAGTAATACACAAGCAAAAACTACAACAAGAAAAAGTATTGGAAAATACAATTAAGCTCTTACTACAGACAGATAAAAATTCACCACACATCATAGCATTACAGGAAGAATTAGATCTCCACAGACATCACCGATTTCAGGGGTTTTATTGCGAACAAATTTACACACTATAACACAAGAGATACCGAGTAAACAATACCTAGCTATAGAACAAAACATATAGTGAAGCAGACAGATAGGCCAGAAAATTGACAGGGAAGGAAATATACAAGTTGAGCCACAACAAATAACCTTAGCCTTTGAAGATTATTATAATAACCTTTACACGGAAGAAAACACACAGTCACACATAAGAAAATTTCATGAAATTCACAAAACAACGCACAGAGGAACAGAAACGAACACTAGATACTGAATTAAAACACTAAAAGATATAACACAAGCGGTTCACGGAATGCAGAAGGGCAAATCTCCTGGCCCTGACGGCATTACCGCTGAATTCTATCATTTTTCCTTCCTCTTCTAGGTCCCCTATTACTAGCAGTATTCTCTGAATCTTTCCACAAACAAGAACTCCCATCCAGTGTAAACACGTCTTATATCACTCTTATTCCGAAGGAGAACACCGACAAGATTCGTTTAAAGAGTTGCAGACCGATCTCGCTTTTAAACGTAGACTAAAAGATTTTAACAAAGGCTTTGACGAATAAATTGAAACCAGTAATGGCATCTCTCATTCATGAAGACCAGCAATGTAGTGTACCACACCGGAATATCCAGCAACACACACATTTCATAAGGGACATCATCAACTACACACATCTGAAAAACTGTCAGTCTTCAATTCTCTCTTTAGATCAAGAAAAAGCATTCGACAGAACATCTCACTCATACCTCCACAAAACTCTCTCACACTGCAACGTAGGACATTATTTTCGGACATGGGTCAAAATTTTATATTTGAAACCGGAAAGTCGGATTCTATTAAACCATACCCTAACCAATTCTTTCAGGTTGACTAGGTCAGTGAGACATGGATGTCCCATGTCCCCATTATTGTACGTTGTCGCTCTAGAGCCACTTCTAGAAAAGATACGACAGGACGACAATGTCAGAGGTATGTTCATACCAGGGAAGGGTGAACAAAAGCTGCGTGCTTATGAGGAAGATACCATTTTCTTTCCGACAACTGAAAAATCTGTACGGATCATTTTGGAAACGTTCTCGTTTTTTGGCAAAGGGAGTGGGGCAAAATTAAACGTCCAAACATCTACTATAATGGGCTTAGGCAAATGGTAAAATAATGCGGATTTACCATTTGACTTAACATCAAACAATCTTATAAAATTGTACGGAATAGTCTTCCGATGTCAACCAAATCAGACACACAAAGACACATGACAAAATCTAGAGAAGAAAATAACAGATATGTTACAGAGGTACAAATACAAAACAACCACCATATTTGGTAGAAGTACCATTGTTAATACATATATAATTCCAAAAATACTATATCTGTGCACAGTCCTAGACCCCCAGGTCAGACTGTCACAAACATAAACAAAGAGATTAGACGCTTTGTGTTTGGCAGCACCATCTACAGTATCAAAATACTACACTCATGCAAGACAATAAAGATGGAGGTAACGCCCTCCAAGACATAACAACCAAAATACAAGCACTTAGGATCAAACACGTAAGCGAAATCTTACAAAACCCAGAAAAACACCCTTTAGCACACTATTACATTGGAATTATGCTATCTTATTTAAAACCTATTAGGAATACATCCTCACATTACTTTGGCACTCTCCCAACATTTTACAAAACATGTATTTCAGCCATTAAAGAACACGAAAAATTACTACACGAGAAAACACATACAATCTACAAGCATTTAGTTAAACTACAAGCATCTCCAGTACACCTCAGAATTAAAAGGGGACATAGATATTTCATAAAAGATTATACCGAAACTGTCTCTAATATGCACAACAAGCATATTACCCCAAAAGCAAAGGAAATTACATATAGGCTTGTTTACAGCATGACCCCAACAACAAAGATAACAGCAAAAATAACTAAACGAATACTACCGTGTCAGCTTTGTAGACGGAACGTCCAAGAATCAGAATAAAACATCTATTACGAATGCAACACAATCATGCCAACAAGAAATCTCCTACAAATCATCCTAAATACTCAAACGAAACAAAGAACAGATGTTTACAAAGCAATTATGATAAATTCCATTCCTTACTCCGCACAAGACATCCACACAAAGCTACTTGTTCTATTGGTAGAGTACAGAAGTCTTATATGGACATTAAGGAACAAAGCATTATACAATTACAGAACAATCAACAAAGAAATTGTCCAACAACTTTATCAACAAAAAGTTTTAAACATTCTAACCTTAACCCCACAAGCGCAAATCCCGTAAGAGTTTTGCCTGAAGACAGCACATATTACAGAAGAAGCGAATAACTTGTTTTAAACAAAGGATACCACAACTGTAAATGTGTTTATTGACGGTATTAATAATCTTACAATTATTATTATTATTATTATTATTATTATTATTATTAATACTTTTATTACTACTGCTACCATTATTATTAATTTTCCTATTATTATATTTAAAAGTGCAACATGGAATATATTGTGGATGTGTGTCTGTGTCGTTGGCAGTAACATATGTATGCGTCTGGGTGTGGATGCAGGTGTGTGTGTTTGTGTGTGTGTGTGGTGCATGTATTTGCACGCAATTGTGTAAGAGTGTGTGTTTGTGTGTGTGTACGCGTGTAGCAGCCTTTAAACCAAGACGATATCTCAAGTATTAAAATTATGTTATATGGTAATATTTTTGAAAAGGAAAAAAAAATATATGCACAACCATGTATAAACAAATTAAATAAGCCCTTTAAGTACCCTAAGCTAAAGTGGCTTGTAGTGGTCAGATTTTGAGTCCTTCCCATTGTATCTTAAACCCAGACATTATCACAGCTTTGAACCAATTACCTCCCTAGGGACAGGCCATGGACTCTAACTGCTAGTTATAAATCCCTGATTCTTGTCCCCCAAACAAAAGAGGTCATGGACATTTACAGGACACTGGAGCGTCATCCTGTAATTTGACATCAGGCCAATAACACCAACAATGTGAACCTTCACCTCGGTAGCTAAGTGACACATAAATTACAAAGAAGCACATTTTAATGGGAATGATAATTTAAAGTTTATTGCCCAAGCTCACGGCATTCAATGTACTGCTATCTCCAGAAAGCATGAGATAGATCAAGATAAAATGTGTGTTTGTGTGAGAAAGAGAGAGAGAGAGAGAGAGAGAGAGAGAGAGAGAGAGAGAGAGAGAGAGAGGAGAGGGAGAGATGGACAGGTGTTATATACATTCCGCTTGTGTAAGTGGAAATGAATCATATGCAAGGCATGTGTGTTTACATGCAAAATGCCATAAAAGTTATATTATCATAACTATATATATATATATATATATATATATATATATATATATATATATATATATATATATATATATATATATATATATATATATATGTGTGTGTGTGTGTGTGTGTGTGTGTGTGTGTGTGAGTGAGTGTGTGTGTTTTATTCACATATGTGACACCTAACACTAACAAACGGCAAACGCTCTGTAATATACACAAACAAAAGAAACACACATTACACCTTGTAAATATACATTGCTTTGTATGAAATAAACGTTTAAAAAAAAAAATCAAAAACTTTGGGACGTAATTTGCAAATAACAATACATCTGTTATCGGCATTTGGCTAAGATCAAGTGTAGATTTATCTACGCTTGGTCTGGTTAAAGTAAAGAGACGGTCACCAACTACCTAAATTAGCTCACTGTCCATCATTACTGGCAGTGGACCACTATGGGCCTAAAGGCACATAGTGGGACTAAGGTCTCACAGCAAAACCAGGAGGACTTGGAGGCCTCAGGGTGTTGCTATATCATCTGGGGGAACAGCAAGCCCTTGAAACAAAGTAGGCAAATAACTGAAGTCGAAGTTGGCGAAGGTAAGTTAATAAGTAAGTCAGAAATTGCTGTAGAAAAAATAACTAACTATGATATCAACTTGAAACCAGTTTATTTTTATACATACATTGTCCCTTTATTTCTCAACACAATTTCTACCAACATTAATACACTTATCCCATAGTTTTATCAGTCCTCTCATAAATCTGCGTGCCTTGTTTTCATTTACCTGCCATCCCAGAGAACTGTGTGACTTACTTATTGACTCGCTCTTGTAACGTTTTTTCATCCCAACTATGCACCGCTTTACGGGAATTCGCTGGGGACTAAGCCACTGAAAACCCACCTTGGCGGGAGACATTTCACGAATGACGCCGAAGTTGAATGTGAAGTGAAAACTGTGGTTTAGAAACCAGGGCACGCAGTTCTATACAGCCGGTTTGGGAGGACTGATAAAACGATGGATAAGTGCATCAATGTTGGTGGAAATTATGTTGAGAAATAAAGGGACAATGTATATATAAAATATAAACTGGTTTCAAGTTGTTATCATAGTTAGTTATTTTTCTACGGCCATTTGTGACTTACTTATTAACTTACCCTAGTATATTAATAAGCTGAGTTCAACATGCAGCAGATACAATATGAATATAAATACAACCAAAACTGAAGTAATGCAAGTTAGCAGATCTCCTGGTCCACTATATAAACTGATAAATAGTACACGTCTGAAACAAGTTACTAAAGAAATTAAGTATCTAGGGAGTATGATCTTAGAAGATGGCAGAATAGACAGAAATCGAAATCAGGTGTCATAAAAGAAGTGAGCTTATATATAAAAAATCACCCATACTGAAACAGTCAAATATGCCTTTGTCCGCAAAGCGACAGATAATAAATAGCATATTCACACCAATACTATGCTACCAGTGTTAAACATGGATATTATCCAAATCACACTTACGCAAAATCAACACCTGCGAGATGAGATGTGTGAGAAGAGCTGCCAACTTAACAATCCAAGGCCGAATAAGAAATGTCTTGAAATGATGTTATCAGACACAGTGAGATCAGCATCTTGTGCCACATATATTGAAAGGCAGAAGATCAAATGGTTCGGCCATCTCGTTAGAATGCAACACCATCAACTACCAGCACTGGCCTTACATCAAAGGACATCTGCTACGAGAGCAAGAGGACGCCGGTGAAGAAAATGGACTGACGACATCAAAGACAGTGTACAATCACGCGGAAAGATACTACCCGATGCCATGTATCTGACGCCGGATTATCAATTATTCCTCCCCACGACGATTGACGGCAAAAGTGGATGATGATGATGATGATGATGATGATGATGATGATGATGATGATGATGATGATGATGATGATGATGATGATGATGATGATGATGATGATGATGATGATGATGATGATGCTGATGATGATGATGATGGTGATGGTGATGATGATGATGATGATGATGATGATGATGATGATGATGATCCATGTGTATAATCCTCTTCAGGTGCCTGGTCTGGAACAGATATCGACAATCTTGACCCTACAATCCTGTCATCTGGTATTTTTATGAAGTTGGTTTTGTTTATATTATCATCGGTAGCTAGGCTGTTTACGGTCTCCATATACATCATTCTCTGTCTTGTATTGTGTTGAATTTATAACAGTAATCAGTAATCCGCTGTTCTTTTTTACAACTCAATGTTTATGTGAAATAATTTACTTTGATGTCTGTTGGATTGATTCCCGCAACATTTCCCATTGTTCGTGAATATCTGTATTATCTCCAAAGCAATATATCTGTTCTTTACAGTAACATGGTACCTTTCTCTAATTTCTTGTCTGTTTTCAGTAATGCTAGATCTAAGTTCTTTGGGGTTTTCTTTGTGGTTTTATGTCTAAACGTCATTTTTCCTATAATTGGCATATTGTCACTATTTCCACCTGCTCCTGCTGATTGCTGCTACTAAACTGCTTCTCAAACTCTTTCTAATCATTACGTAGTTAATTTGATAGCGAATATTATCTTCAGAGCTTTTCCACGTATATAATCATCAAAGATGGTGTTTGAACCACACGTTACCTATTATTATATCATGGTATTCTGCTTTCTGCTCAAGCTGTTAATGTGTCAACTCTCTCATTCCTATGACTATGTTTGCACTGGCCCGCGGTCATGTCTAATTCGTTATATATATATATATATATATATATATATATATATATATATATATATATATATATATATATATATATATATATATATATATATATATATATATATATATATATATGTCCTCTTCTGTACTGTCAGCTGTTGGCGCATATGCTTGTACGTGGTGTATTTTTAATAGCTGAACGCCTCTAAGTCAAATCTCCCAGATGTGAGGGCCTGGCCGCTACTTACCTCCTCCTCTTGGAGGTTTGATGCTGAGTCGCCAGCATCTGCAGCCCACCTGGTTCCAGACATACTGGTTATCCTTTCCTCTGGAGAAATCAAGGCAAAGCCGAGAGAGAGGGATCATGCTGCATGGGCAACACATGTTCTCTGAATCCATGCCCAGCCATTGTACGATGGAATTCTAGCTCTAGTTCCAATCCACATATTTTCGTCTGTAAAGACGTCATGATGCCACTATGTTTAACGACTGTGCAGTGTCTGAAAATATTGCCGGTCCAAGTTTTGTATTTACCTATATGTTGCATGAACTTTACAGAATGTGAAATTATATTATGTTAATATGTTGCCACGGAGTTTCACTAATAATACTCTTTCTGAGATTGTCCGAAATCCTTTAACCGCCTGAAATCCTCTAACCACTCCAGCACTCATTTGATACAATATTATTCCAATTCCCCTTTGGTAGTCCTTCCCTCCGGATTAAATAATTCTGTACGTGAACGTATCTAAATATTGTTTTCCCCCTCACCTGGCTATCGCATTTCACAATATGTACGAGTATCAACAACAATTTGTTATTATGCATTTGGCAAGAAATCATAAAATTTTACAACCTATATTTACTTCCTTAGTCTGTTATTTATTTTTTTTTTTTTTTTGCGTATCCTTTACAGGACTTAGCTGTCAACAGCAGCATATTTCAGCTGTCTGTTGATCTTATAGCATATAAAAATTATAATAACAAGAGGCTAGCAATGCGTTGATTAATCGCCCCTTTATGAACTTGTAGAAAGGGACATAACAGCATAACAGTTTTGTCAAGGGAATATACTCATATTAAATTAAATGTATTATGTGATGTAAATAATGGTACAATTTCTCTTAGTGTAATATGGAATTTTATGAGCAATTAGCGAAATAAATATGTGGCATAAAAATCAGGTATAATTTTAAGAAAAATTTTAAGGTTGTGTGAAAATAGTGACATTATTTTACATGTGTGAGAATTTTATAACTGACTTTGGTATTTCTCCACGATATTACATTTAATGTTTTATTCCCTCATTGTTATTGATACATGCAAAATTTCGTTTTATTTTTTGGCCGTCCTTGACTTTAGGACGTAATTTGCATATAACTATTTATCTGTGAATTGGTCACCCTGGCATGGGTGTTAACGTCTTTCTCCGTACATTCTCGTGAGTAACGTAACCTGCGCGAGAATCGGTAGCGGGTCTCGCCGCTTTGGTACATCAAAGGACATTTGCTACGAGAGCAAGCGCACGCCCAGGAAGAAAATGGACTGAGGACATCAAAGACAGTGTACAATCACGCGGAAAGATACTACCCGATGCCATGTATCTGACACCGGATTATCAATTATTCCTCCCCACGACGCTTGAAGGCAAAAGTGGATGATGATGATGATGATGATGATGATGATGATGATGATGATGATGATGATGATGATCCATGTGTATAATTCTCTTCAGATGCCTGGTTTGGAACAGTGATCGACAATGGTGACCCTACAATCCTGTCATCTGGTATTTTGATGAAGTTAGTTTTGCTTATATTATCATCTGTGCTAAGCTGTTTACGATCTCCACATACACCATTCTCTGTCTTGTATCGTGTTGAATTTATAACAGTAATCAGTAATCCGCTGTTCAAAGTTCAACAATCTTGTAATTATAATTGGGATATATAATTATCTTTTGTAAAACTTCCCAAAAAACCCTAACAATCATCTGTCATCCATTTCTCTTTTGCAACTCTTATGTTTATGTGAAATAATGTCTGTTGATGTCTGTTGGATTGATTCCCGCAACATGTCTCGTTGTTCATGAAAATCGGCATTATCTCCGTGGCATTATATCTGTTTTAGCAAGATGAAAACCATTCTGATAAATAAAAAAGATGTCAATTGAATCGAGAAAAAGAGTGTTGAGGGGATACATAGAGCCTGTTCTTTTATTTGGAAGTGAAACTTGGACCATGAGCAGTCAAGCTGAAAAACATCTGATGGCTGCAGAAATGTCGTTTCTGAGGAAAATGCAAAGAATACCATGGACAGAAAGAAAAACCAATGATCAAGTACTACAGGAGACACATAAAAATCGTAAATTGATTAGAGAAATTAGACGTAGACAGTCAAAATTTTCTTGGACATGTTATGAGAAGAAATGGATTGGAGAACTTAGTGACAATTGGCAAGATCGAAGGGAACAGACCAAGAGGAAGACCGAGAGGAAAGTACCTGGATGGCTTGGCCACATGGCATGGACGAGACAGAAACACTGAGCTGATCCACGACGCTGGTGATCGAGTGAAATGGCGAGTCATGACCGCCCACGCTTTCCGTCATGGCACGTGATTGATTGATTATATCTGTTCTTTACAGTAACATTGTACCTTTCTCTAATTTCTTGTCTGTTTTATGAAACGCTGGATCTAACTTCTATGGGGATTTATTTGTGGTTTTAATTTCTTAACCTCATTTTTCCTATAATTGGCACATTGTCACTATTTCCATCTGCTCCTGTGTTTGCCGCTACTAAACTTCTTCTGAATCTCTTTCTAATCATTATGTAGTCAATTTCATGGCGAATATTACTTCCAGGGCTTTTCCACGTATATAATCGTCAAGGATGGTGTTTGAACCAGGTGTCAGGTGTGTGTGTGTATGTGTGTGTGTGTGGGGGGGGGGGGCATTTGGCTAAGATCAAGTGTAGATTTATCTGCGCTTGGTCTGGCTAAAGTAAAGAGACGGTCACCAACTACCTAAATTAACTCACCATCCACTATTACTGGCAGTGGGCCTTGGTGGACCACTATGGGCAAAAAGGCACATAGTGGGACTAAGGGCTCACAGCAAAACCAGGGGGACACGGAGGCCTCAGAGTGTTACTCTATCCTCTGGGGAAACCACCAGCCCTTAAAAATAAATTAGGCAAATAACTGATGTCGGGGTTGATGTTCACCTAGTACAGATGTTCTCAACCTGTGGGGAATTTCCAGGGGGGCGGGGGGGGGGGGCGGAATTAAGATTATTTCAAGATTGCGTTAATACAAGAACCGATTACTTGATATTGTTTTTCCCTTCAAACTTACGGTTTTATACGTCACGCCCTTCTAACATTCATTTTATAAAGTAAGTAGACCCACAAATCACGTTTTTTGTGGACGTCTAGACTTGTTTTAGTATGTGCTATTAAATTTAGCTTCCATTATTACGTATACTGTGTAGGGGTGTGGCGGGATATTTAGGTAGGAAATACGAAATGGAGGAATGACGTTCTGAAAATATGGTGAAGGGGGACACGGGCCACATTTTTATTTAGGAAATACGAAAGGGGGAGGGGGGGGGGGGGATGACGTTCTGGAAATATGGTGAAGGGGGGCATGGGCCACAAAAGGTTGAGAACCACTGACCTAGTAATTCATCAATCATGTACCATGCCGGTAAGCGTGGGCGGTCATGTTTCAACACTTTAACTCGATCACCATACAGGAGGTATTGACACCTGGTGAATTGGCAGTACAAGCTAGAGATATCTTGATAACTGCAGCCACATATTAAATTCTGACCAAGATAAAGCAACATAAGCCACGGATTACATCAGACACGTTAGAATTAATAAAACAACGAAGAGAACTGAAACTGAAAGGAGGTGAATTCGATAACAGCAGGATGAAGTATAAATCTTTAACTCGAGAAATAAGAAAGAATACACGAAAGGACAAAAACCAATATATACAAGATTGCTGTACCAGAATAGAGCAATATCATAGGACTGGAAGAGATTACGTAATGTTCAGAGAAATGAAGTTATTGACAAGAAATGTTATCTGTGACAAGTTGGGAAATCATTCAATCATTGGCACTTTGCCGTCTTGACAGACGATAGTTTGTCTTGTTCTTCAAAAAGGCATAAATAACTACAACCCATGGCGGTAGCGAACCTAATGTGACTGATAAGGCCAATTCGCGCTGAGAATGTTTGTCCACAGTGGATGCATGTGAACACATGGTCTTTTCCACCATCATGCACTATCTTACGTCTCGCACGCTCGGTGTGCGACTCATTTGCAATCATATTCTCCTTTGTCTGTATTCCATTTCTGACCAAATCTGACCAAATCAAATGCCTTTGTGGGGTCGATGAAGGCAATAAACAGTGGTTGATTCTGTTCACGGCATTTTTCTTGCATTTGTTGCAATGAGGATATCGTGTCAATGGTAGACCGGTTCTGTCGAAAGCCACACTGTGATTCGGGGTAGACTTGATCTCCCAGGACTTGAAGTCTGCGCAGAACAATTCTGGCATATACTTTACCAACAATAAACAGATGTGAGATGACACTATAGTTGTTACAGTCGCTCCGATCGCCCTTGTTCTTGTACAGTGTTATAATGCTTGAGACTTTGAAATCCTGTGGAACTTGTCCTTCTCGCCAGCATAGCTCTATTAGCTGGTGGATCTGTAGAGTGATTGTGTCTCCTTATAACCTCTATTGGAATTCCATCCTTACCTGGAGCCTTGCCAGATGCAAGATCATTTATAGCACACTTAACTTCTGTTATGGTGGGAAGTGTGACCAGGTGGTCAAGAGTTTGCAGGGCCTCTATGGCGTTGAGGACATCATCCTCTAGTTTGGTCTCACTTGAGTAAAGCTCCAAATAGTGCTCTACCCATCTATCCCTCTGTTGTTTCTTATCAGTTATGATTTCTCCAGTCAAGTTTTTTTTTTTTTTTTCACTTCGCGCAGGCTTTCTTTATCCCTTCATACATTCTTCTGATGTTTCCCTTATCACTTGCATTTTGAATGGACTCACACAACTTGATCCGGTAGTCATTTTCACACTGCCTGGCAGCCTCTTGCACATTCTTCCTAGCTTACTTTGGCTCACTGAGAGTGTTACGAGTTGTTTTGTCCTTGTTTCTTAAAGAGCTATCTTCTTTTTATCAATAAAGGGCTGCAGTGTCTGGCTGTTGGAAAATACCTTAACAGAATCTAGACAAATTCTAGAAAAGTGGCAGGGATACTGCAATGGAACGTATGATATCAATGTTTGTTTTTATTCATTCATTGAGATCAAACAAGGGTGCTAGAAGAGGGCAAACCCGGGTTATTAGCCAGCATTTAGCAATACTACAGGGGGGTAAGGGGCGGGGGAGGATGAGATAACCACGGCTATATAGATACAAAAAGTGCATTGTTCAACTCTATTTTTCAACAGATACTATGTTATCAGTGTGAGAGATTACCTATGACATCAAGATCATCACAAAACATTGCGACGGAATTCCAAAGTATTATGAGAAAGGTGAATACAGGCATGCTACGGGCAGAATGGCAGGCTGCCATTGAACATTCTAAAATAGAGAGCATCTATTGTAAGGGAAGCGAACAGGCAGACAGATTGGTTGGGTCTTCACCCCCTGGTGGGGTATTGGTTGGGTCTTCACCCCCTGGTGGGGTATTGGTTGGGTCTGCACCCCCTGGTGGGATATTGGTTGGGTCTTCACCCCCTGGTGGGATATTGGTTGGGTCTTCACCCACTGGTGGGATATTGGTTGGGTCTTCACCCCCTGGTGGGGTATTGGTTGGGTCTTCACCCCCTGGTGGGGTATTGGTTGGGTCTTCACCCCCTGGTGGGATATTGGTTGGGTCTTCACCCCCTGGTGGGATATTGGTTGGGTCTTCACCCCCTGGTGGGATATTGGTTGGGTCTTCACCCACTGGTGGGATATTGGTTGGGTCTTCACCCCCTGGTGGGATATTGGTTGGGTCTTCACCCACTGGTGGGGTATTGGTTGGGTCTTCACCCCCTGGTGGGATATTGGTTGGGTCTTCACCCCCTGGTGGGATATTGGTTGGGTCTTCACCCACTGGTGGGATATTGGTTGGGTCTTCACCCCCTGGTGGGGTATTGGTTGGGTCTTCACCCCCTGGTGGGGTATTGGTTGGGTCTTCACCCCCTGGTGGGATATTGGTTGGGTCTTCACCCCCTGGGGGATATTGGTTGGGTCTTCACCCCCTGGTGGGATATTGGTTGGGTCTTCACCCACTGGTGGGATATTGGTTGGGTCTTCACCCCCTGGTGGGATATTGGTTGGGTCTTCACCCACTGGTGGGATATTGGGTGGGTCTTCACCCACTGGTGGGATATTGGTTGGGTCTGTCACCCCCTGGTGGGGTATTGGTTGGGTCTTCACCCCCTGGTGGGATATTGGTTGGGTCTTCACCCACTGGTGGGATATTGGTTGGGTCTGTCACCCCCTGGTGGGATATTGGTTGGGTCTTCACCCCCTGGTGGGATATTGGTTGGGTCTTCACCCCCTGGTGGGATATTGGTTGGGTCTTCACCCACTGGTGGGATATTGGTTGGGTCTGTCACCCCCTGGTGGGGTATTGGTTGGGTCTTCACCCCCTGGTGGGGTATTGGTTGGGTCTTCACCCCCTGGTGGGGTATTGGTTGGGTCTTCACCCCCTGGTGGGGTATTGGTTGGGTCTTCACCCCCTGGTGGGGTATTGGTTGGGTCTTCACCCCCTGGTGGGGTATTGGTTGGGTCTTCACCCCCTGGTGGGATATTGGTTGGGTCTGCACCCCCTGGTGGGATATTGGTTGGGTCTTCACCCCCTGGTGGGGTATTGGTTGGGTCTGCCACCCCCTGGTGGGGTATTGGCGCATGATAAGACAGACGTGGTCGGGGTCCGATGGAATCGTGTGTACAGTGCATAATAACGGGTAGATCATCACGGCTTGGACAGAATGGTGCCGCAGGGAGTGACCAGAGGATTCGGCCAACACTCAAAACTCCGAGGAAAGGCCAGAGTAACATATATTCAGACATCTATCGGTACCATTATTACTGGGACTCTTCGCTGGCTGTTACAAATAAAGAAAGAGCAAGTATGAGAATGTATTGTGTGCTGTGATGCCGGTTCTTGACTCAACTCAACTCATGATCAGAGTACACTGCGGTCTCCGCTGTGAATGTTTGTAGTAATGGACCTCGAGCCTTTTCTGTCCTGAACCTATATTGCCCTTTTAGTTTGGCTGTATCCTGGCCACATCTTGGTGGTGTCTATCCATTTGTATTCATGACGACTTCTAGTTTTGTTGTTCCTAGCTTTCCCCTCCATTGTGGTTTCAGTAAACTGTAATGTCGTTTAATTTACCAAAGTACCCTATATTTCTCTTTTGCATTTCTTAAATGGGATGGCTGCTGCATCGGAGGGTTGAGAATGAATGAAAATACCCAAATGTGCCGTGACATCTTTGGACGTAACACAACATATTATTTTGTACTTCTTTCAGCAGCGTCCGTTTTATGTTGAGTTATTCAAGAACTTGTCAGTTCGTCATTTGTTTGTTTGTTTGGTATTTTTTTCCCCACAACTCGCTCCAGTCTTCTGAAAAGCAACATTTGAAAAGCTTTAATTGCATATACTTTATATGTTTAGTTAAGGCACACGTTTCCACTCGAATGAGCAGCTGTTAATTTTTCTGCTGCAGGTGGTTCCTCTTTCGATCGTCAAGCTAGTTATGAACATCAAAGGTCAGCGTTTTCCCCTCTGTGTGTCGGACTTCAGCAAGTATGTTTGTGAGGTTTGCTTCCCCTAGACACATTCCACCCAAGGTCACGTAGATAGGTTTGCTTTCCCTAGACACGTTCTATCCAAGGTCACGTAGATAGGTTTGCTTCCCCTAGACACATTCCACCCAAGGTAACGTAGATAGGTTTGCTTCCCCTAGACACATTCCACCCAAGGTAACGTAGATAGGTTTGCTTCCCCTAGACACATTCCACCCAAGGTCACGTAGATAGGTTTGCTTTCCCTAGACACGTTCTATCCAAGGTCACGTAGATAGGTTTGCTTCCCCTAGACACATTCCACCCAAGGTAACGTAGATAGGTTTGCTTCCCCTAGACACATTCCACCCAAGGTCACGTGGATAGGTTTGCTTCCCCTAGACACATTCCATCCAAGGTCACGTAGATAGGTTTGCTTCCCCTAGACACATTCCATCCAAGGTCACGTAGATAGGTTTGCTCCCCCTAGACACATTCTATCCAAGGTCACGTAGATAGGTTTGCTTCCCCTAGACACATTCCATCCAAGGTCACGTAGATAGGTTTGCTTCCCCTAGACACATTCCATCCAAGGTCACGTAGATAGGTTTGCTTTCCCTAGACACGTTCTATCCAAGGTCACGTAGATAGGTTTGCTTCCCCTAGACACATTCCACCCAAGGTAACGTAGATAGGTTTGCTTCCCCTAGACACATTCCACCCAAGGTCACGTAGATAGGTTTGCTTCCCCTAGACACATTCCATCCAAGGTCACGTAGATAGGTATGCTTCCCCTAGACACATTCCATCCAAGGTCACGTAGATAGGTTTGCTCCCCCTAGACACATTCTATCCAAGGTCACGTAGATAGGTTTGCTTCCCCTAGACACATTCCATCCAAGGTCACGTAGATAGGTTTGCTTCCCCTAGACACATTCCACCCAAGGTCACGTAGATAGGTTTGCTTCCCCTAGACACATTCCACCCAAGGTCACGTAGATAGGTTTGCTTCCCCATGACACATTCCACCCAAGGTAACGTAGATAGGTTTGCTTCCGCTAGACACATTCCACCCAAGGTAACGTAGATAGGTTTGCTTCCCCTAGACACATTCCACCCAAGGTCACGTAGATAGGTTTGCTTCACCATGATATATTCCATCCAAGGTCACGTAGATAGGTTTGCTTCCCCATGACACATTCCATCCAAGGTCACGTAGATAGGTTTGCTTCACCATGATATATTCCAACTTGCACGAACCAGTGCACG
Organism: Cepaea nemoralis; assembly: GCA_014155875.1. Lineage (NCBI taxonomy): Eukaryota > Metazoa > Mollusca > Gastropoda > Stylommatophora > Helicidae > Cepaea > Cepaea nemoralis. Next base: position 4,133 of record JACEFZ010010699.1, on the reverse strand, counting down.
AAATCCGTAGCACCGGAGAGGATCCTGAAATACTTTGGTAGATATTTAATCTCGAAATTTTGCCCGGGCAGCGTAGTTAGGCTACTCTTTTTCGATTTCCAATTGTCAAGGGCCGGTCTCTCTGGCTGAGGGGTTACAACACTTTCTCCGTAATCCCGTTTATCACTCAGAGTCTCGTAGCGGGAGAGAACTGGGAGCGGTTCGACTCCCGCTGGTGACTTGCGGGATACTAAGCCGGCCGCTCAGAAAGCAATGGGAAACTACTGAGCGTAATCTTGCCAAGAAATCAACAGACAGCTGAAAGATGCTCCTGTTGACAACGATATCCTGTAAAGGATATGCACACACACACACAAAAAATTGCCAAGGGATTTTTGTCTACCTGTCCTAGGGGTTAGCGACTTTCTACGCAACCGCGTTTATCCACGCGAGCAAACGCAGCTGCGCGAGAATAGGCAGCGGTTCTCGCTGAGCCCGTTACTTACGGGATATATGAGTCGGCCGCTCAGAAATCAATGGCAAACTACTGAGCGTAATCTTGGCAAGAAATCAACAACAGGTAAAATGCTGGTGATGGCAACGATGTCCTCTAATAGGATATGCGGAAAAAAAGGGGGGGGGGGGATTTTTACGTGTGCAACAATGCACACAGGCGTCCGATCTCACTATCCAGAGACCAGGGGAAATATTGTTACTAGAAGTCCACGTGAAAAGGTCCCGGTCCTTACCGGGGCTTGAACCCGAGACCTCCAGCACTCGAGGCGGACACGATATGTCAAGACCACTCAGCCCCCTCCTACCATAAGACCTGGTCTTATATTAATTTTAGCTTCAAAACATTCACTAGGGCGTAATTTCGGAGGGATGTCTTTTTTTTTTGGTTCAAAAATCTACATTTATTCGCGTACAAAATTCCACATTTATTCAAAAACAATGACATTATTTTCGTCATAACTCTCCAAATCCCGAATTGTCGTTTGATGTCCTAGGTTCATAAACACTGCAGTTTTATCCATGGCAATGATGTCGGAGCTGGTTTCCGTGGCTAAAGGCATTACGGACGCGATTCGTAATCCCGCTTACCCACGTTCAAAACACAGCTGCGATCGATTTGTCAGCAGACTGCGTCGCGGTCGGTTTTAACGAGTTGATATGGTAGCCGGTCGTTCAGAAAGCAGTGGCAAACTACTGAACGTAAACTTACTAGGAAGAACGTCACTAGGAAGAACGAACTACCACAATGTAATATACAAGTAAATGGGAATATTCTTCAACAAGTGAATCGGTACAATTATCTCGGAAAAGTCATAACATCTGATGGGAGATGCCTTGAAGAGATTAGAACATGAATCGCCATGGCGAAAGTAGCCTTTAGCAAGATGAAAAACATACTGATCAATGAAAAGATGTCAATTTAAACTAGAAAAAGAGTGTTGAGGTGCTACATAGAGCCTGTTCTTTTGTATGGATGCGAAACTTGGACAATGAGCAGTGACACTGAAAAACATCTGATGGCTGCAGAAATGTGGTTTCTGATGAGAATGCAAAGAATACCATGGACAGACAGAAAACCCAATGACCAAGTACTACAGGAGACAAATGAAAATCGTAGATTGATTAGAGAAATTAGACGTAGACAGTCAAAATTTTTTGGACATGTTATGCGAAGAAACGGATTGGAGAACTTAGTGACAACTGGCAAGATCGAAGGGAACAGACCAAGGGGAAGACCGAGAAGTAAATACCTGGATGGCTTGGCCACATGGCATGGTCGAGACAGGAACACTGAGCTGATCCACGACTCTGGTGATCGAGTGAAATAGCGAGTCATGACCCGCCCACGCTTTCCGGCATGGCACATGATTGATTGATGAGTATTATCATCAATTTGTTATTATGCATGTGGCAAGAAATCATAAAATTTTACTTCCTAAATTTATACTTCCTTAGTCTCTTATAGCATATATCAATTAGCATAACAAGAGGCTAGCAATGCGTTGATTAATCACCCCTTTTATGAACAATTCTGTCTTAACAGGTTGTGGTGGACTGACCACTATTAATAAAATTGTGTAAAGGGACGTAACAACATAACAGTTACATCAAGGGAATATACTCAAAGTAAATTAAATGTATTATGTGATTTAAATAATTGAAGCATTTCTCTTAGTGTGTTATGGAATTTTCTTAGCAATTAACAAAATATATATCTGGCATAAAAACCGGTACTAACTTTAAGAAAAAATTTAACCTTGTGTTAAAATGTGACATTATTGTATACATCCGAAAATTTTATAACTGACTTTGATATTTCTCCATGATATTACATTCGATGTTTTATTCTTTCACTGTAAGTTACCTGTGTACATGAAAACATTTTTGGCCGTCCTTGATTTTGGGACGTCATTTGCATATAACTATATATTTTCTGTCTGTCTGTCTGTCTGACCCAGCCCGGCTTCACCCAGTCCCTGGTGGGGAACATCTCATTTAATTCATATGAGTAGTCATATAAGCTTCCGTTCACGACTATCTATCTGTCTGTCTGTCTGTCTGACCCGACCCGGCTTCGCCCAGTCCCTGGCGGGGATCTGTCTGTCTGTCTGTCTGTCTGTCTGACCTGGCCCGGCTTCACCCAGTTCCTGGTGAGGAGCATCTCATTTACTTCATATAAATAGTCATATAAGTTCCCGGTCCCGACTATCTGTCTGTCTGTCGGTCTGTCTGTCTGTCTGTCTGTCTGTCTGTACTGACCCGGCCCGGCTTCGCCCAGGCCCTGGCGGGGATCTGTCTGTCTGTCTGTCTATCTATGTATCTATCTATGTATCTATCTATGTATCTATCTATCTATGTTTCTATCTATCTATCTATCTATCTATCTATCTATCTATCTATCTATCTATCTATCTATCTATCTATCTATCTATAGCCAGGGGACTTAACTTAAGATATAACAATGCTACTAAACGTTATGTCCCTTGTTTTATATTTTCTTATGTTCAGTCATGGAATTACAAAATTAAATGTTAGTAAGTTAATAGCTGATAGTACACTAAAAAAAGATCTATGAAAGTTGGTTGCACTGGAATGAGAAGAAGACGTGTACAAAATTTCATCTCAATCGGATGGACAGTTCGCGAACGCATAAAGAACGGACGGACATAAATACATACATACATTGCATTGTATATATATATATATATATATATATATATATATATATATATATATATATATATATATATATATGTGTGTGTGTGTGTGTGTGTGTGTGTGTGTGTGTGTGTGTGTCGGGCACACACACACACACACACATATGCTTTTACAGGGTATATTTTTAATAGCTGAACGCCTCTAAGTCAAATCGTCCAGATGTGAGGGCCTGACAGTTAGTTACTTCCTCCTTTTGGAGGTTTGATGCTGAGCCGCTAGCCTACCTTGTTCCAGACGTACTGGTTATCCTTTCCTCTGGAGAAAACAAGGCAAGGCCGAGTGAGCGATCTTGCTGCATGGGCAACACACGTTCTCTGAATCCAAGTCCAGGCATTGTGCGATGGAATTCTAGCTCTAGTTCCAATCCACATATTTTCGTCTGTAATGACGGCAAGGTGCCACTATTTTTAATGACTGTGCAATGTCTGAAAATATTGCCGGTCCAAGTTTTGTATTTACCTATTGTGTTGCATGAACTTTACAGGGGGGTGAATAATATATTATGTTAATATGTTGCCTAATAATACTCTTTCTGAGATTGTCCGAAATGCTTTAACCGCCCCAGCACTCATTTGATCCAAAATTATGCCAATTCCCCTTTTGTAGTCCTTCCCTCCGGATTAAACAATTCTGTACGTGTACATATATAAATATTGTTTTCCCCCGCACCTGGCCATCGCATTTCACAATATGTACGAGTGTTAGCAACAATTTATTATTATGCATGTGGCAAGAAATCATACAATTTTACTTCCTATATTTACTTCCTTAGTGTCTTATTTTTTTCCCCGCGTTTACATCCTCTTTCAGGATATTGCGGTCAACACCAGCATCTTTCAGCTGTATGTTGATTCCTAGGCTAGATTACGCTCACAATCACGCCACGAATTTCTGAGCGACCAGCTCCATACTCTCGCGCG
>JACEFZ010010698.1:0-36277 GCA_014155875.1 Cepaea nemoralis | reverse complement strand
ATCAATATGGCTCAGGGCTAGGGGAACAAAACGTGGCAGTGGCAACAGATGGATACCGGCCATGAAAAGAGTACGCTGCAGCTGGGCGCTGTCTCGAAATGTAGTATTTGGTGTTTCCCTACACGGACCTTCCCGGTCGATGAAAGGCAGTATGTGGTGTTTCCCTACACGGGCCTTCCCGGTCAATGAAAGGCAGTATGTGGTGTTTCCCTACACGGACCTTCCCGGTCGATGAAAGGCAGTATGTGGTGTTTCCCTACACGGGCCTTCCCGGTCAATGAAAGACAGTATGTGGTGTTTCCCAACACGGGCCTTCCCAGGTGATGAAAGGTAGCTGGACAGAACGTCTTTCAAACGGCCTGCTGGATGTGAAATGACGTTGGGATGAGGTGGTGAATGCTTACTTCCTCGGGGTTCATGGTGACCGCTGTGATGAATCTGACCGAGAACTGAGCCCCCTGCGAGCTTTGACTGAAAGTGTCACAGCAAACTCCACGATAGTGGCAGACATTTATCACCCAAGCATTGCACTCACGCTTGAAGACCGCACACGCATGATTGAAACGAGGGTGCTCTTTGTCTATCGGGATGGAAACAAAGTAATCGTCGCTCCCCGAATTCTTCGTTTGTTTATTTGTCTGTTTGTGTTTGCGTTCGCTAGTGCACTGGGACTTAGTTGTGCTTGTGGATTGGATATTACCAGTGTCCCTCGCCATCAGGCGAATCCACGCAGAAATCTGAGGTACTTGTAATTTACATCCTCAAGTCAAGGACGAGAAGTCAACATTTTAGTCCAACTGACCGGTGTAGGGATTGAACCCACTACTTCGCGATCAACACACCGGAAGTTTAAAAGCTAGCACACTTAACCGCTCGGCCATGCTGACCTCCCTTGAAGCTTTATAGCAGTGGACAACCCTATCGACGGGATTCGTACAGCAACAACATAACTGCAGTAACAAACGCAGCGGTGTTTGAAGCGCACACCAAACTCAATGGTGACACTGCGCGGCAAACAGGAAAACTGAAGTGACCATTAACAAAAACATAAAAGCTAAATAAAAGCTTGGGATACTTACTCTAAGGCCAGCCGTTCCTTCATCAACAATGCCATAATCAGCTTGATGGATGTTGGCAAGCAAAGCTAGTCCTGACTTGCCTCTACGTTTCCTGGCCATCCAGGCCTCGTGTCTGGGCATAATGCTGTGTCCAGTAAACTGCCGACAACGGCCGTACTGAGTGTCCAGTGTCTGCAATGAGACCACGGACAACACTAGACTACAGACTGGCATTTGCTCATAAAGTTGCTAATGAAAGAAGTACACATTTGCTATTCTGGATATAAAGCAGTTACCTTTATCGTGAAGAAAATATAAATATTTCTAGAAATAGTTCTACAGAAAGTCATGCTATGTATGGTTATTCCAACTTGTTCCGACTCCAGACTAGCGTTCCGTGTTTTTAACATGTCATTCCGGCATAAATTCTAGTGATATCAATCTGGTTATTTCCCCTGCAAGTCCAGTCAACTAAGAGATTTACATCGCGTGTGTATTCTAGTGTGTAAACCAGTAGGTCAGTCAAGAACACTTCTGCTCACTGGACATATGGTGCGACTCCCATATTTGCACAGATCAAACGGCATGCGAGGGATGATGCGTTTATTATCCCGCCGGTCGACTTTGCCGCCTAAGACATGTCCTGGTTGTTATTATATATAGTCTGAGTCATCCTGGGAGCTCAAGTTATTATATATAGTCTGAGTCATCCTGGGAGCTCAAGTTATTATATATAGTCTGAGTCAACCTGGGAGCTCAAGTTATTATATATAGGCTGAGTCGACATGGCAGTTCAAGTTATTATTTATAGGCTGAGTCGACCTGGCAGTTCAACCTTTATAGCAACCATTCGAGCGACATTAAACTGCTGTTAAACTTTGATCACAGGTCCTTCAGTTTACCTTCAAGTTGCGCTTTGTCGCTTTTTTTCCGTGGTTGCCGAGGCAGTTGGTGCATTTCGGTTAGTATTAGGCCTACTGAAGTCCTTGTCGATCTTTGCATGCTGGCACTGACTGTATGGATGAGGTCCAGAGCAATATCTGCAAACTTCAACCTCTCTTGCAGGTGGCACGGGTATGCCAAAACTTCTGGCACTTAGAGCACTGCAGCACTCTCGGTATGTAGTGCTATGGAACTTGGTCTCTCTTGTCCCATCTGATGTATTGAGGGATCACTCAGTCCTCCGATGTTACTATGACGACTGTGGAGGGGATGCTGTTCTTTCCGATGATCCTCTCAGCGCTGGTGATCTTGAGTTTCTAGTTCTCCTTTGTCAGTATCTCCCGGATCTGGTCGTTGGTGACCCACGTAGCAGACCATCTGAGAAGACACGTACGACGCGAAGATAGACCAAGAACACCCGAACCAGAAAATGCAAAGAACCAGACAAAAGGAGAAGCAACAGATGAAGAAGGATAACTGGATGAAAATGGCAGCTAAACCAAGAACAATGGCCCGAGAACCGGTATCGCTCCACACCAAGCTCGAACTGGCGAACACCGAGAAGATTCGAAGGCAAGCCAAGACGGGGAAACAGGAGGAACACCAGAAGAGACGGCAACTGGTAAAGCTCCCTGAAGGAAACAGCACCATAAGACGGGGTGGGATCACAATTACTCCGGGCCTCAACAAGTACGGGACTCTGTCCAGACATAAAAAACCTCATCAAGAAGTAAGGAACGCAATCAACCCATCAGAAGCCAGGAAGCTGAGAACATGCAGCCCAAAGTACGAAAGAAACACTACAAGCTACACCATACACACCCCTACATAGCCAAGCCGAAAACTCGAAGGCTAAAAAGGGGTACTCGTATCAGAAACTGGAAATTGTCAGTTCAAGTTATTATATGTAGGCTGAATCGACCTGGGAGCTCAAGTTGAATCAAACTCCGCCTCGGTGCGAATTCGAACGCCAGACAGAGGGCCAGCAGACAAGTGTAATAGCCACTGCGTTACCGTGGCATCCAAATAGATCACTCGTGAACTGAAGGTCGCAGCACGGAATCGAACCCACAACCTTCGGCGCCCGAGTCAGACGGCTTGACCACTTCACCACGGAGACTCCCTATTTTTTTGTTTCAAGCTGCTGTTGATGTCTTGGCAAGTTTCATGTTCAGTAGTTTGCCATTACTTTCTGAACGACCGGCTCACACACCTTTCCGTAAGAAACCACCGCGACGCGATCCACTGCCGAATCTCGCGCAACTGTGTTTCGTACGTGGGTGTACGGGATTACGAACAGCGTCCTTAAATCCTTCGCCAGGGAGACCTTGGTGTTTAGCACAGGAAATACAGTCACAGGTATTGACCGGCATGCATACTAAGGACACGAAAGTAAAGATCTGAGGACATACCAGACAAACTACAATGTAAAGTTGTGGGAACACTGAAATTCGAACCTGCCACCTGCAAATAACGACAGCGGACTTCCTAGAGGCCCAAGCTTGTCCTCTAATCTCTGCTTCTTTCACTTCCTCACTATGAGTGCCGACAAATACCTGCTATGTTGTTTGACACACTATTTCAACGGCCCAATGGGCTCGTTCATTAGTTATTGATGTGTCCGTGTGTGGCGCTGCTCGGCAACGGTATTGTGGTATTTGTCATCAATGACGAACAGTTAGTAAACAAGCCAACGCCCCTTGAGACCCCAGAGATAAGGCTTCACAGAAGAACGTTGAAGACAGTCAAAGTAAATAATATCACGTTTAGAAAGAGATTCAGACATAAAGACAACTTATCACAAACATCACAAATAGGCATTCCTCATTTTTGGCCACGTCATAATAAAATAAAATGTGGAATATGTTTTGTCAACTGGAAGTATCTGTGGACAGAAAGTTAGGATGTCAGCGAAAGAAGGTGTCAGTGAGAGAAGGTGTCAGCGAGAGAAGGTGTCAGTGAGAGAAGGTGTCAGTGTGAGGTGTCAGTGTGAGGTGTCAGTGAGAGAAGGTGTCAGTGTGAGGTGTCAGTGAGAGAAGATGTCAGTGTGAGGTGTCAGTGAGAGAAGGTGTCAGTGAGAGGTGTCAGTGAGAGAAGGTGTCAGTGAAAGAATGTGTCAGTGAGAGAAGGTGTCAGTGAGAGAAGGTGTCAGTGAGAGAAGGTGTCAGTGAGAGAATGTGTCAGTGATAGAAGGTGTCAGTGAGAGACGGTGTCAGTGAGAGAAGGTATCAGTGAGAGAAGGTGTCAGTGAGAGAAGGTGTCAGTGTGAGGTGTCAGTGAGAGAAGGTGTTAGTGAGAGAAGGTGTCAGTGAGAGAAGGTGTCAGTGAGAGAAGGTGTCAGTGAGAGAAGGTGTCAGTGTGAGGTGTCAGTGAGAGAAGGTGTCAGTGAGAGAAGGTATCAGTGAGAGAAGGTGCCAGTGAGAGAAGGTGTCAGTGAGAGAAGGTGTCAGTGAGAGAAGGTGTCAGCGAGAGAAGGTGTCAGCGAGAGAAGGTGTCAGCGAGAGAAGGTGTCAGTGAAAGAAGGTGTCAGTGTGCGGTGTCAGTGAGAGAAGGTGTCAGTGAGAGAAGGTGTCAGTGTGAGGTGTCAGTGAGAGAAGGTGTCAGTGAGAGAAGGTGTCGGTGATAGAAGGTATCAGTGAGAGAAGGTGTCAGTGAGAGGTGTCAGTGAGAGAAGGTGTCAGTGAGAGAAGGTGTCAGTGTGAGGTGTCAGTGAGAGAAGATGTCAGTGTGAGGTGTCAATGAGAGAAGGTGTCAGTGAAAGAATGTGTCAGTGAGAGAAGGTGTCAGTGAGAGAATGTGTCAGTGATAGAAGGTGTCAGTGAGAGATGGTGTCAGTGAGAGAAGGTATCAGTGAGAGAAGGTGTCAGTGAGAGAAGGTGTCAGTGTGAGGTGTCAGTGAGAGAAGGTGTTAGTGAGAGAAGGTGTCAGTGAGAGAAGGTGTCAGTGAGAGAAATTGTCAGTGAGAGAAGGTGTCAGTGTGAGGTGTCAGTGAGAGAAGGTGTCAGTGTGAGGTGTCAGTGAGAGAAGGTGTTAGTGAGAGAAGGTGTCAGTGAGAGAAGGTGTCAGTGAGAGAAGGTGTCAGTGAGAGAAGGTGTCAGTGTGAGGTGTCAGTGAGAGAAGGTGTCAGTGAGAGAAGGTATCAGTGAGAGAAGGTGCCAGTGAGAGAAGGTGTCAGTGAGAGAAGGTGTCAGTGAGAGAAGGTGTCAGCGAGAGAAGGTGTCAGCGAGAGAAGGTGTCAGCGAGAGAAGGTGTCAGTGAAAGAAGGTGTCAGTGTGCGGTGTCAGTGAGAGAAGGTGTCAGTGAGAGAAGGTGTCAGTGTGAGGTGTCAGTGAGAGAAGGTGTCAGTGAGAGAAGGTGTCGGTGATAGAAGGTATCAGTGAGAGAAGGTGTCAGTGAGAGGTGTCAGTGAGAGAAGGTGTCAGTGAGAGAAGGTGTCAGTGTGAGGTGTCAGTGAGAGAAGATGTCAGTGTGAGGTGTCAGTGAGAGAAGGTGTCAGTGAGAGGTGTCAGTGAGAGAAGGTGTCAGTGGAAGAATGTGTCAGTGAGAGAAGGTGTCAGTGAGAGAATGTGTCAGTGATAGAAGGTGTCAGTGAGAGACGGTGTCAGTGAGAGAAGGTATCAGTGTGAGGTGTCAGTGAGAGAAGGTGTCAGTGAGAGAAGGTGTCAGTGAGAGAAGGTGTCAGTGAGAGAAGGTGTCAGTGATGAGGGTTCAGTGAGAGAAGGGTGTTCGTGAGAGAGGTCTCAGTGAGAGAAGGTTGTCAGTGAGAGAAAGGTTGCTCAGTGAGAGAAGGTGTCAGTGAGAGAAGGTGCTCAGTCGAGAGAAGGTGTCAGGAGAGAAGTGTCAGCCTGAGAGAAGGTGTTCAGTGAGAGAAGGTGTCAGTGATGCGAAGGTGTCAGCTAAGAGAAGGTATGTCAGCTGAGAGAAGGTGTCAGTGAGAGCAGGTTGTTCCATGTGAGGTGTCAGTGTAAGGTGTCAGTGAGAGAGAAGGTGGTCAGTGAGAGAAGGTGTCAGTGTGAGGTGTCAGTGAGAGAAGGTGTCAGTGAGAGAAGGTGTCAGGTGATAGAAGGTATCAGTGAGAGAAGGTGTCAGTGGGAGAGGTGTCAGTGAGAGAAGGTGTCAGTGTGAGGTGTCAGGAGAGAAGATGTCAGTGATGAGTGTCAGTGAGAGAAGGTGTCAGTGAGAGAAGTGTGTCAGTGAGAGAAGGTGTCAGTGAGAGAAGGTGTCAGTGAGAGAAGGTGTCAGTGAGAGAATGTGTCAGTGATAGAAGGTGTCAGTGAGAGACGGTGTCAGTGAGAGAAGGTATCAGTGAGAGAAGGTGTCAGTGAGAGAAGGTGTCAGTGTGAGGTGTCAGTGAGAGAAGGTGTTAGTGAGAGAAGGTGTCAGTGAGAGAAGGTGTCAGTGAGAGAAGGTGTCAGTGAGAGAAGGTGTCAGTGTGAGGTGTCAGTGAGAGAAGGTGTCAGTGAGAGAAGGTATCAGTGAGAGAAGGTGCCAGTGAGAGAAGGTGTCAGTGAGAGAAGGTGTCAGTGAGAGAAGGTGTCAGCGAGAGAAGGTGTCAGCGAGAGAAGGTGTCAGCGAGAGAAGGTGTCAGTGAAAGAATGTGTCAGTGTGCGGTGTCAGTGAGAGAAGGTGTCAGTGAGAGAAGGTGTCAGTGTGAGGTGTCAGTGAGAGAAGGTGTCAGTGAGAGAAGGTGTCGGTGATAGAAGGTATCAGTGAGAGAAGGTGTCAGTGAGAGGTGTCAGTGAGAGAAGGTGTCAGTGAGAGAAGGTGTCAGTGTGAGGTGTCAGTGAGAGAAGATGTCAGTGTGAGGTGTCAATGAGAGAAGGTGTCAGTGAGAGGTGTCAGTGAGAGAAGGTGTCAGTGAAAGAATGTGTCAGTGAGAGAAGGTGATAGTGAGAGAATGTGTCAGTGATAGAAGGTGTCAGTGAGAGATGGTGTCAGTGAGAGATGGTATCAGTGAGAGAAGGTGTCAGTGAGAGAAGGTGTCAGTGTGAGGTGTCAGTGAGAGAAGGTGTTAGTGAGAGAAGGTGTCAGTGAGAGAAGGTGTCAGTGAGAGAAATTGTCAGTGAGAGAAGGTGTCAGTGTGAGGTGTCAGTGAGAGAAGGTGTCAGTGAGAGAAGGTGTCAGTGTGAGGTGTCAGTGAGAGAAGGTGTTAGTGAGAGAAGGTGTCAGTGAGAGAAGGTGTCAGTGAGAGAAGGTGTCAGTGAGAGAAGGTGTCAGTGTGAGGTGTCAGTGAGAGAAGGTGTCAGTGAGAGAAGGTATCAGTGAGAGAAGGTGCCAGTGAGAGAAGGTTTCAGTGAGAGAAGGTGTCAGTGAGAGAAGGTGTCAGCGAGAGAAGGTGTCAGCGAGAGAAGGTGTCAGCGAGAGAAGGTGTCAGTGAAAGAAGGTGTCAGTGTGCGGTGTCAGTGAGAGAAGGTGTCAGTGAGAGAAGGTGTCAGTGTGAGGTGTCAGTGAGAGAAGGTGTCAGTGAGAGAAGGTGTCGGTGATAGAAGGTATCAGTGAGAGAAGGTGTCAGTGAGAGGTGTCAGTGAGAGAAGGTGTCAGTGAGAGAAGGTGTCAGTGTGAGGTGTCAGTGAGAGAAGATGTCAGTGTGAGGTGTCAGTGAGAGAAGGTGTCAGTGAGAGGTGTCAGTGAGAGAAGGTGTCAGTGAAAGAATGTGTCAGTGAGAGAAGGTGTCAGTGAGAGAATGTGTCAGTGATAGAAGGTGTCAGTGAGAGACGGTGTCAGTGAGAGAAGGTATCAGTGTGAGGTGTCAGTGAGAGAATGTGTCAGTGATAGAAGGTGTCAGTGAGAGAAGGTGTCAGTGAGAGAAGGTGTCAGTGTGAGGTGTCAGTGAGAGAAGGTGTTAGTGAGAGAAGGTGTCAGTGAGAGAAGGTGTCAGTGAGAGAAATTGTCAGTGAGAGAAGGTGTCAATGAGAGAAGGTATCAGTGAGAGAAGGTGTCGGTGAGAGAAGGTGTCAGTGAGAGAAGGTGTCAGTATGAGGTGTCAGTGAGAGAAGGTGTCAGTGTGAGTTGTCAGTGAGAGAAGGTGTCAGTGTGAGGTGTCAGTGAGAGAAGGTGCCAGTGAGAGAAGGTGTCAGTGAGAGAAGGTGTCAGTGTGAGGTGTCAGTGAGAGAATGTGTCAGTGACAGAAGGTGTCAGTGACAGAAGGTGACAGTGAGAGAAGGTGTCAGTGAGAGAAGGTGTCAGTGAGAGAAGGTGTCAGTGAGAGAAGGTGTCAGTGAGAGAAGATGTCAGTGAGAGAAGGTGTCAGTGAGAGAAGGTGTCAGTGAGAGAAGGTGTCAGTGAGAGAAGGTGTCAGTGAGAGAAGGTGTCAGTGTGAGGTTTCAGTGAGAGAAGGTGTCAGTGAGAGAAGGTGTCAGTGAGAGAAGGTGTCAGTGAGAGAAGGTGTCAGTGAGAGAAGGTGTCAGTGATAGAAGGTGTCAGTGAGAGAAGGTGTCAGTGAGAGAAGGTGTCAGTGAGAGAAGGTGTCAGTGAGAGAAGGTGTCAGTGAGAGAAGGTGTCAGTGTGAGGTTTCAGTGAGAGAAGGTGTCAGTGAGAGAAGGTATCAGTGAGAGAAGGTGTCAGTGAGAGAAGGTGTCAGTGAGAGAAGGTGTCAGTGAGAGAAGGTGTCAGTGAGAGAAGGTGTCAGCGAGAGAAGGTGTCAGCGAGAGAAGGTTTCAGCGAGAGAAGGTGTCAGTGAAAGAAGGTGTCAGTGTGCGGTGTCAGTGAGAGAAGGTGTCAGTGAGAGAAGGTGTCAGTGTAAGGTGTCAGTGAGAGAAGGTGTCAGTGAGATAAGGTGTCGGTGATAGAAGGTATCAGTGAGAGAAGGTGTCAGTGAGAGGTGTCAGTGAGAGAAGGTGTCAGTGAGAGAAGGTGTCAGTGTGAGGTGTCAGTGAGAGAAGATGTCAGTGTGAGGTGTCAGTGAGAGAAGGTGTCAGTGAGAGGTGTCAGTGAGAGAAGGTGTCAGTGAAAGAATGTGTCAGTGAGAGAAGGTGTCAGTGAGAGAAGGTGTCAGTGAGAGAAGGTGTCAGTGATAGAAGGTGTCAATGAGAGAAGGTGTCAGTGAGAGAAGGTGTCAGTGAGAGAAGGTATCAGTGAGAGAAGGTGTCAGAGAGAGAAGGTGTCAGTGTGAGGTGTCAGTGATAGAAGGTGTCAGTGAGAGAAGGTGTCAGTGAGAGAATGTGTCAGTGAGAGAAGGTGTCAGTGAGAGAAGATGTCAGTGAGAGAAGGTGTCAGTGTGAGGTTTCAGTGAGAGAAGGTGTCAGTGAGAGAAGGTATCAGTGAGAGAAGGTGCCAGTGAGAGAAGGTGTCAGTGAGAGAAGGTGTCAGTGAGAGAAGGTGTCAGTGAGAGAAGGTGTCAGCGAGAGAAGGTGTCAGCGAGAGAAGGTGTCAGCGAGAGAAGGTGTCAGTGAGAGAAGGTGTCAGTGAGAGAAGGTGTCAGTGAGAGAAGGTGTCAGTGATAGAAGGTGTCAGTGAGAGAAGGTGTCAGTGAGAGAAGGTGTCAGTGAGAGAAGGTATCAGTGAGAGAAGGTGTCAGAGAGAGAAGGTGTCAGTGTGAGGTGTCAGTGAGAGAAGGTGTTAGTGAGAGAAGGTGTCAGTGAGAGAAGGTGTCAGTGAGAGAAATGGTCAGTGAGAGAAGGTGTTAGTGAGAGAAGGTGTCAATGAGAGAAGGTATCAGTGAGAGAAGGTGTCGGTGAGAGAAGGTGTCAGTGAGAGAAGGTGTCAGTGTGATGTGTCAGTGAGAGAAGGTGTCAGTGTGAGGTGTCAGTGAGAGAAGGTGTCAGTGATAGAAGGTATCAGTGAGAGAAGGTGTCAGTGATAGAAGGTGTCAGTGAGAGAAGGTGTCAGCGAGAGAAGGTGTCAGCGCACGAATTGATTCATGATGTTATAGATCGAAAACTGCGGAAAATCATTATTGCCACGCCAGAGAGCAAGGCACTTGGTGTGATGAGTACAGTGAAACGTGGACAATCAGCAGATAAGCTGAGAAGCAAATGGCAGTAGAAATGTGTATTCTGAGAAAAATGTAAAAATATCCATGGATGGAAAAAATGCGAATGAAACAAACCTTCAAGAGGCAGATTAAAGATGGAAATTTGCCAGAGAATGTAGATGTAGACAGTCCAGATTCATGGGCGTGTTCATGGGAGAAATAGGCTCAAAAGTGTTGTGACAAATGCCAAACATGAGTGGAAAAGAACAAGAGGAGACAAAGACATAAATACTTGGTGACTTGGAATATTTGATCATCGGATCGATACAAGGACAAATTCTTGATCCGAGACTCTCGTGATGGTGTGAGATGGTGAGCCATGATCACCCACATATATCGGCATGGTACACGATGATGATGATGATGATGATGATGATGATGATGATGATGATGATGATGATGATGATGATGATGATGATGATGATGATGATGATGATGATGATGAAAGGCAATAATAAACTGTAGCAGACTCCAAAATGTTTCATCATCAAGTGCCGTGCCGACTGGCGTAGGCGTTCATGACTCTCCACAAATCTCTGTCCTTGGTTTTCTGGATCATCTGTCGTTGATATTCCTCCATGCCACCTTCGCAATCCATCCAGCATCATTTCTCGTGGTCTGCCTCTGCTTCTCTTCCCCTCGATCTTTCCAGTTGTCACGATGTTCTCCAGCGCCTCTTCTCATGACATGACCCAAAAAAGCTGTTTGTCTCTTTCTTATTGTTGTATATAATTGTCACACCATTCCTTGGGGTGAGGGGAAACTGGTGTCACACCTTACTAACGGGAAGTGATCTATCTGCCTGGGACTAGGGAACCTCAGTCTACGTTACCCCACCGGTCTCTGAATACCTATCTCACTGCAGTTAACCAAGGGATATTACCCTACCCACCCATCGTCCTGACTGCATGACTCAACACTCAACTCTGGCATCTATATGGAAACAAAAATGTGTATTGTACAAATGAGGGTGATGATGGTGGGGATGATGATGATGAGATAGACCTATTAACCGATAGAACAGTCCAGACAGCAAGCCTGGGCGTAGCTTAAGGGTGGAGCAGTCATCACTGGAAAGGCTTCGAGTAGACGCCACAGGTCATCCTGTTACTAGATCTCACCAGGGTTGGATAGTCTTCCATCCAGCTCTCGTCTTCGCCCCAGATGAAAGGATAATAGTTGGTCGACCTGGACTCGTTCCGGAAAACCTACTCCGTGTTGCTCCAAATGAGTGTTCCACACAGATGACAAAATGTTCAAGATCTGGCAGGAGGCCACAATATGAACACGGAGTTGCCCTCTCTGATAAAGTTCAAAAGAGTGTCATAAATATGAGAGCAACTTCTCAGATGATGGGGAATGTTGATGCTGGAGATACAGTCTCTAGACTCCAGCGGATTCATAGGCCAAACTGGCCTGGCACACAAAGTCAATACACTCTGGTTCTAGCTGGTAGTGGATCTGTCGATAGTTCTGATACAAGGCACAATCACTCCATAAAGGTACTTGCCGTGAGTGTAGTCGGTCTGCAGATATCATAGACATAGTAAACATACTTGGTATTGACGACGGCCAAGGGTTAGTCGGACTCAACCTCTTCGTGTAGTAAACTCGGGTGACCCATACATGGTAGGATTCATCGTAGGGTTCTTGGTCCGCTAATCACACTTGCCTGGTCTCACTCACTGGACCCGTCACCATCTGATAAGACTTCACTCACGAAGGTAGACCTGCGGAAGACAACACTCAGTGAAAGTATCTAGAACCAAGCTTACCCTGAGCGAGTTCACTCTCACCACCTTCCTCAGCTACATGGACTCTTCACAGGAGAGTCCCAGTCCCTTCATATGCTGCTCACAGGTGCCAGTGAAGAACGGGGTCCAGGACCTGACAGGCTGCTAAGTCCCGCTTTATCTTCCCCGGACTGGAGTATAGCTTGTGCCAAGGTGGCTGGTCACTCGTCACTGAGGTGTCGGCCTACTCTGCAAAACTTCTACATGACATATAGGGTTAGTGAATCATTAGTAATGGTAGGCAGAATAGCCCTGAAGTAGGGCCGGTGATGAGCATCTGGACCCCTTCCTGGGTCACGCCAATCTCCCTTGTTCATGTCCCTATTACCAGCCAGCGCAGATATAGTACCGTGCCTCTGGTACAAAATCTAAATCCAATAGTATATACATGGTCTTAATAATTCTCCATGTAGCAGAGATCCACACCCCGTTCTCTCCCTCCCTCCTCAAGGGCCGGAGCATTTAGAACGGTGTCACTGCCCTTATCGGACAGCCCTGTCTCGTAGGTCAATTCTCCCACATTGTCCCCCTCTCCGGAATCCACTATATATTAAGCTGGCAGTCCATTGAGGGACACTATCTATAAGACAGATGAGAGGAAAGCCAAGAAAAGAAGCCAGTGGTCGCCCACCAAGTGACAAAGACTTTCGACTCAAGTCACGACCTTGAAACGAGCTCCGAGAGTTCTATATATCTTCGCACTACAATCGCCTCGCCGAGCTGCGTCGATTGAGCCCGCACATGCCCTAGTATAGGCGACGTCCTACACAACTTCCGCTTTCCTCCTTGTGACGTCATTCCGCATCGACGACGTTCGATTTCAGGAAGCTGGTTCATGTGGGAACTCAAATGAAAGCTCTCGTTGTCCTGAACCAAGTTAACCCAACCTACAGTAGCTGTGAATAACCCCAGCGCCGCTAACACAATAATTATCCCTGTATTACACTGCTAGCAAATAAACGCTTCAACAGGTTTTGCCTTCAGGCAACGCCAGTAGTCTGTTCCCACATGCCCCACTTTCCCGCGCCACGGTTAGTACACACCGCCTAGCACTATCGGGTCACAGAGTACCAAAGTTAAATAAACTAAAGGGTACACATACCTTCAGATTGCTGAACACAGTTTCATACTGGAGTAGCTGTAACTCGGCAGGACTAAACGTCGGATTTCTTTAACCATCTTGAGACATCTGTCGCCCCAGCTCTCTCTAATGAAAACACACTGTGCACAAAAGCGTCTGTCCACGCGCCCTGACAGCCAGAAACTGTTCTTTGTCCGCCCGGCCTAATCCTCGGCGCATGCGCCAAAACCATGCGCTGTCAGCCGGTGAATCAAATTCACCTGGTCTGGGTTTTTAGAATAATCTAGAACGCCAGCCAAAGGGCGGTAATTTTCCAAAGAACCGGGTCGGGCAATAGTAGGGTTGTCTGCCTTATACCACAAGGTCGAATCTATGGCTTCTATCTCGTGACATAGGCCCTCTCTTAAGAGAGTTGACCGAGTCGACTCTTATCAGCCGGAGGTTCGGTCCGAGTGGACTCAGCCTCTTCCTCCGGGACTGAATGTCAGGACAGGAAGTCAGCCCCCACATTCTCCTTTCCTGGAATGTATTCAACATTAAAGTTGTAGGGCTGAAGCCACAAAGACCAACGCATCAAACGAGCGTTGAGCTTTTGGGAGGTTGCCAGGAACATCAACGGTTGATGATCTGACTGTACCGGGAATGGTACACCATACAAGTATGGCTGGAACTCTTGGACAGCCTAGAACCGCGACAGACATTCGCCCATCGTGTAGTTACGTTCGGTCGGTAGTGGTCTCCGACTCGCGTATGCGACGGGTCGCTATACAGGCGGATCTTCCTATTCCCCCTGTAACCATGTCGTCCCTACCGCTAGGTCTCCATACGCGATTCGCACATGGATCAACGGTTTCGTCCTCGACAGACTGTCTCTTCATCCAGAACCCCCTGGAATGGGGCTTCCCTCGCCATCTCTTTCGAGAGCGAGGCTGGTCAGCTGATCGTCGGACGGAGTCCAGGGTGTCTTGCGCCCTACCCGACGCTCCCTATCCCTTCCGACCTACGTTACCAGTGACGCTGTCACTCTGGGCCTCTCCACGACGGGTGGTTTGTCCCCTATCCTCGGGTGGAAAATCAGACCTACCCCGTACGTTCCCATAGACCTCCCTATGTAGTACTGGGTTCTCTCGGTCCCCGTCTGGACCCGTAACCGTTTTAACAGCTACAGCCATCGCCATCAGGTGCGGAGACTCCTCACCGGATCTCTTCTCCCCTTCTCGGAGGAGATTCACATGGAAAATTTTCCCTTTTCCTCGGATCCGGATCTCGTAGTTAGACTTGGACACTACCCTTTCAACGGGAAAAGGTCCTTGCCATCCTACCTCGAGTATATTGGTGTCCGTTGGACCCCACACTAATACTCCGTCTCCCACCTGAAGAGATAATCTATTCTTAGTCCAGTTCTTGGGTGTTGTCTTTTGGCACACTGGGCAAGACTTAACCCACCGGCGTACATCGCCGGTCATTCCTGGCCAGTAATAATGGCAGGATATCCGTTGAAGCGTCGCACCGACACCCATATGTCCCCTTCCGGACATGGTGTGCCCCATATGAAGAATTTGGGGACGGGAGTCCTTCGGGACCACCAACTGCCAATGCAGTTTTTCTCTCCCTCCTGCTCTCCGGTAGAGCAGCTGATTCTTCATATAGTACTGACCCCGTTTCGGTGGGTCAGCACTTCTCGGTAGCTTCTTATAGCAAGAACGCAAAGTCGTGTCCTCGCCCTGGGCAGTGCGCAATTTCCCCCGGCAGGGGTTTAGAGATTATTGCGTCCGCCTCTTCATTTTCCCGTTGGGACCGCGTCTGTAGGTCGCCTATGCGGATGGGCTCCTTCGGCCTCCCTAGGAATACATATCGGGACCCCAGGATTACGGGAAAGAGGGGATCGGATAACACGGCCGCTTGAATCGTGCCCGTGACGTACCTTGACCTGATCTCCACCTGGGCGATCGGCAAAGTCATAGCCACAGCACTCTTCATCGCCGGTTGTATCTCGATTTTATCCCCGGTGAGTTGTTCTGGCTTGACTAGATAGGCAGCTATGACTGCCTCACAATCCAGTCCTGTGTCATATAAGCATTCAGCTTGTTGACCGTTCACTTCGATCAACTCTACCACCGATGGTCTTTCCGTGTCCAGAATCTCTTCGGCAACCTTGACCTTTTCGGTGGAAATCCCCTTTGGTTCCACTAGGCAGGCCGCGAAGTGGGAGCTCTTCACCTTTTCAGTGCAGTCTCTCGTATTATGAGTGGGCGACTTGCACTTCTTGCACCATTTCTCATGCCATCTCCTTTTAGGGGGAGATGTAGGTGGGCTCTTGCTCCCAGACTGCGTCTTCTCTGGACTTTTCCCCGGAGAATCTACCTTCTTCTGTTGAGTGAATTTCTTCTTCTTCTTATCAGAACTATCCGAACCTTTAGTACTATTTGGACCGGCTTCCCCCGCTTCGCCATGTACTAATACGTACCGTTCGGCTAACTTAGTCACTACGTCCAACCGTTCTGCCCCTTGTTCTCCCAAGAACATTTTAAGCGGCTTAGACATCTGTTTCCGCATCTGATCAACTATACAGAGTTCCTCGAGACTCTCGTAGTCTTGGGCAAACCCAGCTAATTCCATCCATTTGAGTAAATAGGATTTCAGTTGCAAACTAAACGCGGCAAACAATTCGCCCGGTTCTCGCTTTGCGGTTCGAAACTTCTTCCGGTACGTGTAAGCGGTCATTTCAAAACGTTTCAACAACGCTAACTTCAATGCGTCGTAATTGTTTTCCTGTCCCGCCGGTAACCTCGTATAGACCTCGAACGCGGTACCTCGTAAACCTTGGGATAGTTTCAGAGACCATTTGTCTTTGTCAAGATCCATGGCAACAGCCATCGCCTCGAATTTTTGCAAAAACTGATCTATTTTCTCTTTGTCCTCTTCAAAAGGAGCAAGAGGGAACTTCATGGCGTGATAGCCATGTCTATCTACCTTAGGTGAACCAGGGAGACCAGTTCCACCTACCGCTCCCTCAGATTGGGCTTTGAGTTCTAACTCCCGCATCCTATACTCGTGTTCTCTCTTCTGAGCCTCTTGTTCAGCCTCAAGCTTCTTGGCCGCTTGGTCAGCCTCCAGCTTCTTGACAGCTTGTTCAGCCTCAAGCTTCTTGACAGCTTGTTCAGCCTCAATCTTCCTGGCTTCCCTTTCAGCTTCGAGCTTTTTATCCTCGTGAGCCATCTTGCGTTCCTCTAAGGCTATCCTTCTATTCTCTTGTTCGGCTTCACGTTGTCTTCTCTCTCGTTCTTCCTGACGGAAGTCTCTCTCCACCTCCAGTATGTACTTCTGGAGTGCGTCACCTTCCAGGCCCATATCTACGCCTGTAGCTCGCACCTCTGCCATATTTAATTTGGTAGATGCCATGATAGAAGAGAGTGGGTTAGTAGTGTGAGTGCTATAACCAACAAGGCAATGTATATATCTCAATACACAAAGCTAATCTATGGACCACAACACTGCACACCACAAGTCACTATGTCAGAGTCAAGAGTGCAAATAGGACCAAAGACCTATGTAGACTAGACTTGCTATACACAAAACAAGATAAGGTGTCAATGACCTAGTAATTGCCAGAGCTGAATCGTCACACAATCCCGGACGAGCCCCCAAATAATGTCACACCATTCCTTGGGGTGAGGGGAAACTGGTGTCACACCTTACTAACGGGAAGTGATCTGTCTGGGACTAGGGAACCTCAGTCTACGTTACCCCACCGGTCTCTGAATACCTATCTCACTGCAGTTAACCAAGGGATATTACCCTACCCACACATCGTCCTGACTGCATGACTCAACACTCAACTCTGGCATCTATATGGAAACAAAATGTGTATTGTACAAATGAGGGTGATGATGGTGGGGATGATGATGATGAGATAGACCTATTAACCGATAGAACAGTCCAGACAGCAAGCCTGGGCGTAGCTTAAGGGTGGAGCAGTCATCACTGGAAAGGCTTCGAGTAGACGCCACAGGTCATCCTGTTACTAGATCTCACCAGGGTTGGATAGTCTTCCATCCAGCTCTCGTCTTCGCCCCAGATGAAAGGATACTTGTTGGTCGACCTGGACTCGTTCCGGAAAACCTACTCCGTGTTGCTCCAAATGAGTGTTCCACACAGATGACAAAATGTTCAAGATCTGGCAGGAGGCCACAATATGAACACGGAGTTGCCCTCTCTGATAAAGTTCAAAAGAGTGTCATAAATATGAGAGCAACTTCTCAGATGATGATGGGGAATGTTGATGCTGGAGATACAGTCTCTAGACTCCAGCGGATTCATAGGCCAAACTGGCCTGGCACACAAAGTCAATACACTCTGGTTCTAGCTGGTAGTGGATCTGTCGATAGTTCTGATACAAGGCACAATCACTCCATAAAGGTACTTGCCGTGAGTGTAGTCGGTCTGCAGATATCATAGACATAGTAAACATACTTGGTATTGACGACGGCCAAGGGTTAGTCGGACTCAACCTCTCGTGTAGTAAACTCGGGTGACCCATACATGGTAGGATTCATCGTAGGGTTCTTGGTCCGCTAATCACACTTGCCTGGTCTCACTCACTGGACCCGTCACCATCTGATAAGACTTCACTCACGAAGGTAGACCTGCGGAAGACAACACTCAGTGAAAGTATCTAGAACCAAGCTTACCCTGAGCGAGTTCACTCTCACCACCTTCCTCAGCTACATGGACTCTTCACAGGAGAGTCCCAGTCCCTTCATATGCTGCTCACAGGTGCCAGTGAAGAACGGGGTCCAGGACCTGACAGGCTGCTAAGTCCCGCTTTATCTTCCCCGGACTGGAGTATAGCTTGTGCCAAGGTGGCTGGTCACTCGTCACTGAGGTGTCGGCCTACTCTGCAAAACTTCTACATGACATATAGGGTTAGTGAATCATTAGTAATGGTAGGCAGAATAGCCCTGAAGTAGGGCCGGTGATGAGCATCTGGACCCCTTCCTGGGTCACGCCAATCTCCCTTGTTCATGTCCCTATTACCAGCCAGCGCAGATATAGTACCGTGCCTCTGGTACAAAATCTAAATCCAATAGTATATACATGGTCTTAATAATTCTCCATGTAGCAGAGATCCACACCCCGTTCTCTCCCTCCCTCCTCAAGGGCCGGAGCATTTAGAACGGTGTCACTGCCCTTATCGGACAGCCCTGTCCCGTAGGCCAATTCTCCCACATTGTCCCCCTCTCCGGAATCCACTATATATTAAGCTGGCAGTCCATTGAGGGACACTATCTATAAGACAGATGAGAGGAAAGCCAAGAAAAGAAGCCAGTGGTCGCCCACCAAGTGACAAAGACTTTCGACTCAAGTCACGACCTTGAAACGAGCTCCGAGAGTTCTATATATCTTCGCACTACAATCGCCTCGCCGAGCTGCGTCGATTGAGCCCGCACATGCCCTAGTATAGGCGACGTCCTACACAACTTCCGCTTTCCTCCTTGTGACGTCATTCCGCATCGACGACGTTCGATTTCAGGAAGCTGGTTCATGTGGGAACTCAAATGAAAGCTCTCGTTGTCCTGAACCAAGTTAACCCAACCTACAGTAGCTGTGAATAACCCCAGCGCCGCTAACACAATAATTATCCCTGTATTACACTGCTAGCAAATAAACGCTTCAACAGGTTTTGCCTTCAGGCAACGCCAGTAGTCTGTTCCCACATGCCCCACTTTCCCGCGCCACGGTTAGTACACACCGCCTAGCACTATCGGGTCACAGAGTACCAAAGTTAAATAAACTAAAGGGTACACATACCTTCAGATTGCTGAACACAGTTTCATACTGGAGTAGCTGTAACTCGGCAGGACTAAACGTCGGATTTCTTTAACCATCTTGAGACATCTGTCGCCCCAGCTCTCTCTAATGAAAACACACTGTGCACAAAAGCGTCTGTCCACGCGCCCTGACAGCCAGAAACTCTTCTTTGTCCGCCCGGCCTAATCCTCGGCGCATGCGCCAAAACCATGCGCTGTCAGCCGGTGAATCAAATTCACCTGGTCTGGGTTTTTAGAATAATCTAGAACGCCAGCCAAAGGGCGGTAATTGTCCAAAGAACCGGGTCGGGCAATAGTAGGGTTGTCTGCCTTATACCACAAGGTCGAATCTATGGCTTCTATCTCGTGACAATAATGTTCTAGTTTCGCCCGCCTCTTTAAGGCATTCGTCGTTAGTTACTTTGGCAGTCCAAGGAATTCGCAACATTCGTCTAAGGAACCACATATCTGTTGCTTCCAATCTCTTCCTAATTTGTTCATTTATATTCCAAGATTCACAGCCATACAGCAAAACAGGTTCTAAACAGCACCTCAGCACCCTCTTTCTTACATTAAATGATCGCGACTTATTGCATAATATATTCTTCATTTTTTTTTAAACGCAGCATTTGCTTCCCCTATTCTGCTCTTGAACTCTGTTGTGCATCTTCCATCTGATGTTATAAATGTCCCTAGATATTTAAAACTATCCACTTGGTGAAGAATGTTCCCTTCTATCTCTATTTCACATTTGGGTGTCACTTGTTTCTTTGATACCACTATTGTTACTGTTTTCTTGATATTCAAGGAGAGTCCTTTCTTTGCACTCTCTGTTACTACAATGTCCAACAACTGATGTAGATCTGTTGCATTATCCGCTATCAATACTGTGTCATCTGTATAGCGTATATTATTTATATTATAACCTCCAAATAATATTACTGGCTTTTCTTTGATCTCTCTCATTATTACTTCACTATAGAGGGAGAATAGATCTGGGGACAAAACACATCCCTGTCTTACTCCCAACTTTATGTGTTCATAATTTCCTTCTTTATTTCCCATTTTAATTGCTTGCTGCTGTTTGGTTCCAGTAAATAGTTTTTATTATTCTGAGATCTTTCCCATCAATGTTGATATCTTTCAACATGTTAATCAGTTCATCATGTTTTACTTTACCAAATGCCTTAGTATAATCTATGAAGCACAAATATATGTCTTTCTGTGTCTCTACTGATCTTTCTAATTGTGTTCGTAATATATATATTGCATTGTTTGTACCCTTTCCTTCCATAAAACCGTACTGTTCTTCACCAATTTCCATTTTTATTGTGTTCCTTGTTCTTCTCATTATAATTCTGAGTAGAAGTTTAGTGACATGATTTATAAGGTTAATTGTACGAAAATCTTCGCATTCAATTGCTCCTGGTCTTTTTGGTATAGCTATAAATGCAGATTTCAACATATCGCTTGGTATATATCCACTGTTATAAATATCATTCAACATTTTGGTTAATATATCTACTCCAAATTCTCCCATTACTTCTAATTCTTCTATTGTGATTCCATCTGGCCCAGCTGATTTTCCTTTCTCCAAAATGGTTACATTAATATAATGAAACAAAAATACGTGCAACAATAATACAATTAATCAAATAAGATGGAGATTGATCGTGGAATGAGGCCTGACACTGAAGCCCACAGCAGGGAGAAGGAAATACCGACAGCGTGCCATACAACATTCAAGAAACGAGTGGGAGAAAAGAAATATATCGGACTATAACCGCAAGGAAGACATGTCATAAACACTTAATTTATAGCGGACGCAGATCACGCAGCTTGAACAACGTGAAAACGATATGTGAACGGGTTGTATAATATCGTCAAATGACGTTTTTGGGGGGCAAGTGCAGAAATTCAAATATTTAGGCACATGGATAATATCAGATGGCAGATGTATTACAGAGATAAGAAACAGAATAGGACATGCAAATATTGCATTCTATCAAATAGAGAACAATTTTTTTTTTTTTCGATAAGTCACTGAAAGCTAGAAAAAGAATGCTCGCATGTTACATTGAACCAGTTCAAAAATATGGCTGCGAATCCTGGACAATTAGTAAACAAGCGAAAACAATCCACGGAAGCTAAGGAGATGTGGTTTTATAGAAGAATGCTAAAAAATTGCTTGGATAGCCAAAATGGGTAATCAATCTTGACATTATAAGGGAGTCGCAAAAACAACTTATCACAAACATCAAATAAAGGCAGTCTGCATTTTTGGCACATTATGAGGAGTCAAAACCTGGAAAATGTGACACCTACAAAGAATTGTGTAAAGAGAGATAGAGGAAGACAGCGAAAGAAAATCTTGACAGTCGTGTGTCATGGCATGAAAGGGAGTCGACAAACAAATGAATATATGCAGTAGGAGGTGTCAACATGTGGAGAAGCATAATCACCCACGCCAGTGATGATGAATAACGTTTCTGTTCTTATGTCTTACTAGATTGATACTGTTTGTTTTGTTCTCTTTTACTAGATTGATATAGTTTGGTTATTTTATTTTAGTAGATTGATACTGCCGATCTCTCTGGCTGAGGGGTTACACCACTTTCTCCGTAATCCCGTTTATCCACGCAGGGTCTCGCAGCGAGGCGAGAATTGGAAGCGGTTCGACCCGCGCTCGTGACTTGCGGGATAATGAGCCGGCCGCTCAGAAAGCAATGGCAAACTACTGAGCGTAATCTTGCCACGAAATCAACATACAGCTGAAAGATGCTGATGTTGACAGCGATGTCCTGTAAATGCGACACATTTTTTTTTAGATTGATACTGTTTGTTTTGTTCTTTCTTTACTAGACTGATATTGTTTGGTTATTTTCTAGTAGATTGATACTGCCTGTTTTCTTTTTACTAGACTGATATTATTTGGTTATTTATAGTAGATTTATACTGTTTGTTTTGTTCTTTATTTTTACTAGACTATAGGTTATAGTTACTGACTATTGGTTATTTTCTAGTAGATTGATACTGTTTTTGTCCCCTTTCTGCCACTGTGTGCCAGATAAAACGTCACAGTGGCGTGGGAAGAAAAGGGATGGTAGGTCTGGCTTCTGGGAGAAGAAGCTGGGGGTTAACCAGTAAGAAGATGGACACAGGATATAGTAGACACCTTGGGCATGAGGGTGCATGTGGCGGGAGAAAAGGGCACAGATTGAGAGAATAAGTGCAACGTTCTGTAAAAAAAAACAGCTACTTTATTGTTTGTGTGAAAATGACTGCTCAGGTTCACATCTCAACCCTAATATATGGTAAATGCACAAGTAAAGAACCCTCTTCTCACCAGGTGAGTCATACTGGGTATATTGTGATGACCCCATTTTACACCAATCGGCAATCGATGGATGATGTGGTATAATGTCACTCCAGTCAACTTTTCCTCTGTTGACAGGTTTGGTCGCCCCGAGAGCCCAGGTGAATGACAGACATGCCCACTTCTAAACGGATTTGTACAGATGACTTTACTGGCAAGAAAGCGTGCTAGCCGGTGAGAACTCGGCTCCACTCTAGGTGTGTTTGTGACAATCAACCAGCCGGTGAGAACTCGGCTTCACTCTAGGTGTGTTTGTGACAATCAAATCAACCAGCCGGTGAGAACTCGGCTTCACTCTAGGTGTGTTTGTGACAATCAAATCAACCAGCCGGTGAGAACTCGGCTCCACTCTAGGTGTATTTGTGACAATCAAATCAACCAGCCGGTAAGAACTCGGCTCCACTCTAAGTGTGTTTGTGACAATCAAATCAACCAGCCGGTGAGAACTCGGCTCCACTCTAGTTGTGTTTGTGACAATAAAATCAACCAGCCGGTGAGAACTCGGCTCCACTCTAGGTGTGTTTGTGACAATCAGTCAGCTAGTGAGAACTCGGCTCCACTCTGGGTGTGTTTGTGACAATCAACTAGTCGTTGAGAACCCGGCTCCCCTCTAGGTGTATTTGTGACAATTCATCCATTAATGATAGTGCCAGAACAGTCACTTTCAACTGACATGTGTAACCCTGTTACATGTACAGTAACATGATTACCGGAGGACTAATACCTTAAAGCAGTGGGGAGTAATCTGACATTTCATCTCTCACTCGTGGAAGAACGATAACTATATTGGAGCATGAACATTTTCCGTGTCAGATTAAACAGTTCCTAGAGCACCGTCTCCCATTTGACGTGGCTCTTGTTTCTAGTATTTCTATTAGTCACTACTTGTAATCTGTGTGTAGGCATGTGATGGAAAATGCACTTACAAGCTGATCTGAAGCAAAGAGTTTCAAATTACTATGACCAATCATGACCCGACTTCCATAACCGGTTTTTGAGCGAGGGAAATGGTAAATATTTATCTTCTTTCGTGTTTTATGTCCCACTGTGGCATAGTCCTTCAACTAACTCACTCCAGACTGTCCTCTCCTCATTTATCCCATGCATCTCCGTCCATGTCTTTCCAATATTATACATGTATGTCTCCAATTCTCTTTTCCATCTGTGTACAGGTATTTCTGTATTTCGTTTCCCCTGTAGATTCCACACCAAAGGCCTTTCTAGTGGAACTTTTCTCTGGTGTTCTCCATGTATGTCCTACCCAATGCCAGAGGCTTTCTTTCCCCCCCCCCCCCCCTTAATTCACTGATAGTTGTTTGATTCTCTCCATGAGTTCCAAATTGGTGGTTCTGTCAAACCATTTAGGTCAGTCTACTTCACGCAGGCAGTAATTCACGAATGGTTGCAGTTTATTAGTAATCCATACAGTCGTGCGCTGTTTCTGACCCATGCAGTGTTACTGAATGACCGTCATACTGATTATGCTATGTTTAGTGCTTAGTTAAATTTCTGGTGATGTCCACATACTTCCTAATGCTATAAGAATGTTTTTGCTTGTATTATTAATGTAATAACTGTATATGTTCACCCATCTGTGTCTACGTTGTGACCTAAGCGGATATTAGTCAGTCCAGAAACAAAGAACCTACCCACACACAATCAAAAGAGCGTGGAGACATGTGGCATTTGATGACATGACATAGTTCTAAGCGTCAGCTAACCAACCAACAGATTGAATAAACACATTCTGTGAGATAATACGACATCTAGACAACCACTACAATGTGTACAAATCATCTGTCTTGTATTGCTCACAGTATGAAACATGAAATAATACTAATGGAAATACTGGGGGAGGGAGGGAGAAACAACTACATGGCATGGCATGGCATGCAAGAAACAGCTACATCACAGACATACAAGAAACACCTACATCACAGAGAATCTATAAGAAAGATCTATATCATCCAGACATACCACACACACACACACACGCACGCACACACACGCACGCACGCACGCACACACACACACGCACACACGCACACACGCACACAACTACATCACACAGACATACAAGAAAAAAACTACAAAAAGCAGTAAACGTGTTGAAACTTACTGTAAGCTGCAATGAACTGCGAAAGCGAACAGGGGACAGTAATCTGATGACTTCAACACAAGTTGAATATATGACATAAAGATTGCTAGAAAAGAAAACAAGGGGAAGACAACTGACGCACAGATGAGCGTCTCATTTCATCTTGTTCCTCTGTGGAGGTGAAGCATAAATAGCGGGAGAGTGTCCGTTTATGGGCTTCACATATCGAGATTCCCATGGACTCTGCTATTCCCTCTGTCTATCTATTACGTGACCGGCCTCTTCTTCTGCTTCCATTTGGTCTGTACAGTATTGCTCATTGTTATATACTATTAGTTGGTAATCTAGTTTTGTGTCAGATCTTAGTCAGATATGACTGAGCTACCGTATAACAGTAGACGGTACTATAGTCTGTTTATTTTTTTCTGCCCCAATATAAAATTCCATATCTCAGTAACCAACTGAGGGAAAATTATGAGATTTAGCATATAACCTTATCATTGTGTCCACCCAACAAAAATTTTTTTTGTTCTGGAGATTGTACAGCAGATTTCAATGTTTGTTTATATGCGGTATATAATTAACGCCTCAGAGATTAAGTCCATAATTTTAAAAGTATTACAGCTTCACCAAGACACATCCGCGCTTTTTAAAAAATTGTCTTGTGGTTTCCGTTTTGGCACAAACTGCGTGCAGTTAAATGGACTGTTCAGAGGTGTCTTCAGTGTGGGTTCTTTCATGAAACGTGATTATATAAATAAATATATAAATAAATCTTACCATTACTATAATATTAATAGCTAATATTTGAATGTCTAAATATTGTTCAATGGGATTGAATGTGAAATTGTGTACACTTCAAAGCATCGCTATGAAGTTGTACACATATTTTTGTCAGTAAACTGATTCATGCTGTTACAAATCCCGAAAAAAGAACAGTGCATGCATTGGGTTTGAGTAAACGGTCATTTCGTCGATGGGTGCAAGAATCTGGAATGAAACCAACACACGATAAGCAAACGGTAGGTAGAAAGGCAATTGTATAAAGCTTTGACAAGGATGTCATCAGGCAAGTTATTATAAAAACGATGGATGCCAAAGAAACAGTGACTGTAAGAAAACTGAGGGTTTGGTTGAGAAAGAACGATAACATAGAATTATCCAAAACAACTTTGAGGAAAATTATAAGAACATTAGGCTTCACTTTTAGAAAGTACAAGGGAGGTAGAAATATCCTTTGCGAGCAACCGCATTTAGGAGCCATGAGAAGCAGATACCTACGTGAAATAAGGGAAATGCGCAAAGAAAATTATTACATAATGTGTTTGGATGAGACGTGGATCAATGCGCACCACACAAGTGAAAAGGAATGGCAATCAGTGGATGGAAAGATAAAGCGTTATGTGCCCAGTAGTAAAGGACAGCGTTTGGTCATAGCCTATGCTGGTAGTACTCATAATGGCTTACTACAGAATGATGGGCTCTTGTTCGTATCAAAGCATACAGACAATAGGGATTATCATAATGAGATAAATGGTAATGTGTTTAGAGATTGGCTCGAGAATACAGTACTTCTATCCCTTGATAAACCGTCTTGTCTAATCATGGACAGTACATCATATCACAATGTTGTTGCCCAAGAAGACAAAATACCTACGGTATCGAGCACAAAGGAAGCAATAAAGATATGGCTCCGAAGGGACAATATACCATTTCCAGAAACATATTTCAAGCTACAGTTGTTGTCCCTTGTAAAACAGGCGCAAAAAAGCAAGAAATGTCAAATCGACAAGTTGATAGAAGAGCATGGCAATAGGTACTTGAGACTTCCGCCGTATCATTCTCATTTAAACCCTATAGAATTTGTGTTTGCTAAAATTAAAGGACAGGTGGCAGCTGCCAATACTACATTCAAATTGTCTGACGTCAAGATACTAACCCAATCCGCGCTATTAAATATTGATAAAAGTTACTGGAAAAAATGTAAGGACCGTGTGTTGAAAGAGGGCTATTAAATATTGATAAAAGTTACTGGGAAAAAATGTAAGGACCATGTGTTGAAAGAGGAATAGGACTATTGGAGAAAGGATGGATTGAATTTTATGCAACCAAGAGCAATCATCAACCTACTGGAATCGTCCGACACAGATTAAGGTCTGAGCAGATCGCAGACCTTAATCTACGTGCACACTTGCTGGGATATTTTGCTCCAACTATTCAGACGAATTGCAGGCCCTAAACATTACAGCATCAGCATAATGTCAATGGCAACAGTTTGTATTCCACAGTGATGAATTTTCAATTCCGCAAGCCCTCAGCGGTAACAAACAACTGTATTGGAGAAAAAAAAAAAACACACACACACACACTAAACGCATTGAATACCAACAGAAGAGTAATATTGCGGTGGAAACTGACATATTGTGGCATAACAAGAAACGTGAGAGCAAATACGTTGTCAAATTAGGCATACGAATCAATCTATAAACTTCAATGAAAAGAGGACCAACATCTTGGTCGTTAAGAAGAAAGCCCACTACAGAGACACAGACAACTATTTTCATAGTGCAAAACAGGTAATCATGTTCCGTCTCTGAACGGTAAACAGCAGAGTAGACAATCTTTCACGAAGACTCAAAGCGGGTCTGTCACCCATGTGTACGTGTGAACAAACTACACAGACACATGAACAGATCCTTAAAAATGGAAACATGATGACTAAATTGCGGTATCATTTCTGGTCACTCCATACGCACATTAACGCACAGCTATTTGGAAGCTTTCACGAACTCAATATAAAAAGCTAACATGAATACTTGTGTACACTTTATTAACCAGCAGCTGAAGAAACAAGAAGGAAATGAAAAATAAGGTAAAAAATATATTCCTTCTACTTTCCTGTTAATTTACAAATTATTTACCCCATGCCTCTGTAAATCCTCTGTCTTTACTAATATTACACATTGCACCCCTCTCGGGATTCTCCGTGGTGAAGTGGTCAAGCCGTCTGACTCGGGCTCCGAAGGTTGTATGTTCGATTCCAGGCCGCGTCCTTCATTTCACGAGTGCATTTTTCGGAGACTCCCGAGGGTCGTCGCTGGAGCTACGGAGTTCGTGCTTTGTGCGGCGCTTTCCACGCTGCGGAAAGAGAGCCATATGGGATTTTTTTTAAAAACGGTGCAATGCAGTCGACCCTGTCGACTTTTAAGCTACTTCTTTTACTCCACCCACTCCCATACGAATCCGGATACGCCTTGTGTCGTCATCTGAATTTACGGGGCATTCATTACTGTAAAAACAAGTTTGTATGCGAGAAATCACTAGTTTTTCACTAAAACATCAAAGAAATGTCGCCGCTTTCGATGATTTAAGTTGCTTTTGGACCTATCAAAGACATATTCCTTGGGTGGGGGTAAATATAAGACGGTAGGAAAAATTTCATAACGATGCAACAGACAATTTTCAAAATAATTGATCGTGAATGACGGCATTCATTTCTGGACATACTATACCTGCTTTCTGTTAGCGTCGAACGTTGGGCGGCGTTTACCAAACCCGACACCCCACATTGTGCCAACGGCTTCGGGCGGAAGAATGCAATTGGGAGGGTACAAGCCTTACCCTGGTGCGAGAAAATGCAACCTAAAGACAATTGTCATGGCAGGGCAGACCAGGCCCTAAGCCTTGGTTGGCGGCTGGTCTAGGGTCGAAGCTCCGACAGGCGGACAGTTAGAGCATTGCTTTGCTGATCCGGCAGCTTCTGCAGCTTGTCTTGTTCCAGATGTAGAGGTGTTGCCTTTCCTCTGGAGTGAACTAGGCAGGCAAAGAGAGGGATTATGCTGCATGGGCAACACATGATCTCTATATTTTAGCCCAGGCTTTGTGCTATGGAGAGGCAAAACACAGATTATGTCACAAGGTGCACATGGGGTACCATCAATCTTTATTGACCACGCCGAACTAGAGATGGTAGACCATTTTACATATCTAGGATCAGTGGTAAATAGCAAATTATCTCTAGATCAGGAAATCAACATCCGGATTGGTAAGGCAGCAACAACAATGAACAGGTTAAGAAAAAGAGTCTGGGAGAACAGGAAGCTTACTGCCAAAACAAAAGTCCTTGTCTATCAAGCCTGTGTCCTTAGTACTCTTCTTTATGGCAGTGAAACCTGGACAACTTACTCACACCAAGAGAAACGTTTAAACAGCTTTCATATGCGGTGTCTGCGAAGAATTCTTGGTATTAAGTGGCAAGACAAAATCACAAATACTGAAGTATTGGAAAGATCAGGTTGTGTGACGGTTTATTCCATGCTCAGTCTTCGTAGACTTAGATGGATAGGACATCTTAGGAGGATGGATGATGGTAGAATACCAAAGGACATCTTTTTTGGTGAATTACAGATGGGTAAGAGATCTCATGGTCGGCCTCTACTACGATACAAAGATGTGTGTAAGCGGGACATGATTGATACAGGCATTGATAATGCACATTGGGAGCAAGTCGCCGCTGAACCTGTTGCATGGAGGGCAAACATCAGAAATGGAATAAAGACAAAGGAGAAAATTATTGCAGATAAGTCACACACCGAGCGTGTGAGACGTAAGATGGTGCATGATGGTGGAAATACCACGTGTTCACATGCACCCACTGTGAACGGACATTTACAGCGCGAATTGGCCTTATCAGTCACATTCGCTACCGCCATAGGTAAAAGTTATTATGCCTTTTTAAAGCACAAACTATCGTTGTCAAGAAGGCAAGGTGCCAATGGTAATCTAGTTACATGGCCAAACCATTTATTTTGTCGCCTTCTGATGAGTATACCTACCTCAAAAAAGTCCAGTCGAATTTTTCTTCCATCATATTTAGCAAAGCGAATGTCCACATCCATGAGGTACTCTGCAAAGACATCTTGAGATGACCGCTGCAGGAAATGGCTAAAAGGGGGCCTGGGGACAAGAGACAAAATTAGCTTGCATAGGATCTATCCGTCATCTCATCTCATTCACTGAATATGATCATTTCTGTTGCTGTTTCCTTCTTGTCAAAGATACTTTTGTTTGATTACAAGCCAGGTTAACAGTGGACAATT
This sequence comes from Cepaea nemoralis, assembly GCA_014155875.1. Taxonomy (NCBI): domain Eukaryota; kingdom Metazoa; phylum Mollusca; class Gastropoda; order Stylommatophora; family Helicidae; genus Cepaea; species Cepaea nemoralis. The sequence goes on along the minus strand of JACEFZ010010698.1, from coordinate 7,048 downwards.
GGGCTGTGTGTACGTCTATGGGTGCCATGGGAACAATGAGAGCCCACGGTGGCGTACAGGCGTAAAAATCTCGGAAAGCCTTGGACATTTAGTTTTATGGAAAAATGTTGAAAATTAATTGGAAAGCCAAAATGAGCAATCAAGACGTTTTAAGGGAAGTTGGTTGGTTGGTTGGTTGGTTGGTTGGTTGGTTGGTTGGTTGGTTGGTTGGTTGGTTGGTTGGTTGGTTGGGTGGTTGGTTGGTTGGTTGGTTGGTTGGTTCCAACTTCACGGCAACGGGTCGTCCCCATTATGCTCCATTCCCGTGCCAGCGAATATCACACAAAATGCTCACCACTGTCCAATGTGAAAAGTGGAATAGACAGGAGTCTCGGCAATCCAACAAGCCCGCACAGATACACTGTGCATAATGCCGCCGTCAGAATGCCAACACAAAATTCATCCACAAATACGACAGTTCATCGTCGATGGACTCAGCAGTCACCAGAAAGACCTCATTGACCCGGGTTTTCTCACATGGCTCAGTCTCTTACCGCGGGCGACCCGCCGAAAGTGTCGCACAAAGCACGAACTCCGCAGCTTCAGGAGTCTCCCGAAAAATGCACTCGTGAACCGAAAGGGCAAAACAGTCAATTCAGCAACCGCTGGTAGCCATTGTTCCGAACATGCAGGTCACTGTACAGGACAGATGTAAAAGCATTCCACGCGAATTTCACAGCACACAGTGTCGTCCACGCACTCACTCAGTAGCAGGGCGACGGAACCATGTATTACCAGTCCAACATGAGGAAAATGCGATTGCAAACCGTAGCCACAAGCATAAACACGCCACAGGCCCCAGCGGTTCAATGCCTAACCGCAATGCTGGCGACCGGAAGTTTTAAGGGAAGCTGAGTCGCAAAGACAGCTTATCACAAACATCAGAAAGAAGCAGGCATCGTTTTGGCCACGTTATGAGAAGACAAAAACTGGAGATATACTATGACAACCGGAAAGATTTTCGGAAAGAGAGATAGGGGAAGCCAGCGTGAGATGATTCTTTACAGTCTTGTATCATGGCACGGAAGGGAGTCAACATGCGAACTGATCCATGACGTCGGAGATCGTAAGTTGTGGAGGGGCATGATCACCCTCGCCAGTCGGCAAGTACTTTGTACTTTGTAGATTACATAACCTAGTGAGTTGCAAGATTGTGAGTAACAAGCAGCAAACCGAACAAGTTATGTTCTTTTCACAGTAAAATTAGTCAATTAAATTGATCATTTAGTATTTGGTTGTGGTCAGCGATGATTTCTTTGCTTTAGAATGACCTAATTAGACCGTCATAGCATACCTGTACGGGCAAACTCCGGCGAGGGAGTTAGAACGCAATTCGTAATTTCGCTTACCGCGTGCGAAATAGCTGGGGGAAATTTATCGGTAGACCGCCTTGTGTTGGTTTTCATAAAATGGTATGAGTGTCGGTCGTTCAGAAATCAATGGCAGACTACTGAATGTAAAGTTACCAAGAAATCACAAACAAGCACACATACACAAACGAGTTGACTGCGACGTCCTGTGAAGGATGTGCAACTTTAAAAAGGGACAAACTCACTGATGAAGATCGTTGTCTGGGAAAAGGTCGGCATAAATGGACTCCTTGGCCAGCAGACGATACAAGGGATCACTGTCGTTCTTGCCCCAGAAGCTATACTTGCATATATTGCAGAATGTGACCGTTGGAAAAGTCATGTTGGGGTCAACGTAGATCTCCGTCCGGGTCACAGTGTTGTAGTCGACTACCCGAGTCATCAGTTGGAATAAAGTTAATAGAAGGCCGCCCAGTAATCCCAGCACGATGATCCCGTAGATTGCTCTAGATAAATACACAACAGGAAACGTGTGCGATCATATCCTGAAATATTTAGCACATATATCAGAGGCATGTACATCACATATTACACGTTAGTACACACATATAAATCACATATTACAAGTTACTACACACATATACATCAAATATTACAAGTTACTACACACATATATATCAAATATTACAAGTTACTACACACATATACATCAAATATTACAAGTTACTACACACATATACATAGAATATTACAAGTTAGTAGTGAACATCATGGCACCAACATTCAGGGAACATCATGACACCAACATTCAGGGAACATCATGACACCAACATTCAGGGAACATCATGACACCAACATTCAGGGGACATCATGGCACCAACATTCAGGGAACATCATGACACCAACATTCAGGGAACATCATGAAACCCACATTCAGTGAACATCATGACACCAACATTCAGGGAACACCATGACACCCACATTCAGTGAACACCATGACACCCACATTCAGGGAACATCATGACACCCACATTCAGTGAACATCATGACACCCACATTCAGTGAACACCATGACACCCACATTCAGTGAACATCATGACACCCACATTCAGGGAACACCATGAAACCCACATTCAGTGAACATCATGACACCCACATTCAGTGAACACCATGACACCCACATTCAGTGAACATCATGACACCCACATTCAGGGAACATCATGACACCCACATTCAGTGAACATCATGACACCCACATTCAGGGAACACCATGAAACCCACATTCAATGAACACCATGACACCCACATTCAGCTTACAACTCACACTAGGTAAAATATCTACATTGTGTGCTAATATACCAGAGTATTGTTTAAAATGTGCATGTCCTTTGGGGGACTGTGTGCTCACCCCAGCTCTAATCAGCTCTTTGTGATTTACCGAGAATATAACGTTCAGTAGTTTGCCATGGCTTTCTGAAAGAGAAATCAACATTTAAGTTTAACTCACCGGTGTATGGAACAAACCCACTACGTCACTATCAGATAAAAAGAAAGTTTGAGCCCGTTAAATCTCTCAGCCACGGTGAGAGCCACTCGGTGGCAGAAGGCTTTTCAACTCTGACACTTTCCCTTCTGACGGCGGCGCACTGAATTCGCTGCACAGCCGTTTAGTTAGACTGAAATGTTGATTTCTCGTCAGCGAGCAATGGCAAATTAGTGAGGCTAACATTGCCTAGTCAGTCACAAACGATCAATGTGAGCTGGGGTTGATTGCCATGTCCTGCAAAGAACATGCAATTTTTAATTATTTATGTATGTTTTATTCCACATTTAGCTAAGTGACTTGGATCTGAAATAACAAGTCATGTTTACTTAATCTTTAGGATTTGGGCCAACAAGCTATGTTTACTTAATGTCTGGGATTTGATCCAACAAATCATGTTTACTTAATGTCTGGCATTTGATCCAACAAGCCATGTTTACTTACTGTCTGGGATGTGAGCTATCAAGCTATGTGAACTTAATGTCTGGCATTTGAGCCAACACGCCATGTTTACTTAATGTCTGGAGTTTGAGCCAAAAAGCCATGTTTACTTAATGTCTTGGATTTGAGCCAATAAGTCATGTTTACTTAATGTCTGGGATTTTAGCCAAAAAGCTGTGTTTACTTAATGTCTGGGATTTGAGCTAACAAGTCATGTTTACTTAATGTCTGGGATTTGAGCCAACAAGTCATGTTTACTTAATGTCTGGGATTTGAGCCAAAAAGCTGTGTTTACTTAATGTCTGGGATTTGAGCTAACATGTCATGTTTACTTAATGTCTGGGATTTGAGCCAACAAGTCATGTTTACTTAATGTCTGGGATTTGAGCCAACAAGCCATGTTTATTTAGTATCTGGGATTTTAGCCAACAAGCCATGTGTATTTAGTATCTGGGATTTTAGCCAACAAGCCATGTTTACTTAATGTCTGGGATTTGAGCCAACAAGTCATGTTTACTTAATGTCTGGGATTTGAGCCAACAAGTCATGTTTACTTAATGTCTGGGATTTGAGCTAACAAGTCATGTTTACTTAATGTCTGGGATTTGAGCCAACAAGTCATGTTTACTTAATGTCTGGGATTTGAGCCAAAAAGCTATGTTTACTTAATGCCTGGGATTTGAGCCAGCAAGCCATGTGTATTTAGTATCTGGGATTTGAGCCAACAAGCCATGTGTATTTACTAATTGGAATTTGAACCAATAAGCCATGTTTACTTAATGTCTGGGATTTGAGCTAACAAGCCATTTATACTTAGTGTCTGGGATTTGAGCCAACCCAACAAGCCATGTGTATTTAGTATCTGGGAATTGAGCCAACAAGCCATGTTTACTTAGTGTCTGGGATTTGAGCCAACAAGTCATGTTTACTTAATGTCTGGGATTTGAGCCAACAAGCCATGTGTATTTAGTATCTGGGATTTGAGCCAACAAGCCATGTGGATTTAGTATCTGGGATTTGAGCCAACAAGTCATGTGTATTTAGTATCTGGGATTTGAGCCAACAAGCCATGTATATTTAGTATCTGGGATTTGAGCCAACAAGCCATGTATATTTAGTATCTGGGATTTGAGCCAACACGCCATGTGTATTTAGTATCTGAGATTTGAGCCAACAAGCCATGTGTATTTAATGTCTGGGATTTGAGACAACAAGCCATGTTTACTTAATGTCTGGGATTTGAGCTAACAAGCCATGTATACTTAGTGTCTGGGATTTGAGCCAACAAGCCATGTGTATTTAGTATCTGGGATTTGAGCCAACAAGCCATGTATACTTAGTGTCTGTGATTTGAGCCAACAATCCATGTTTCCTTAATGTCTGGGATTTGAGCCAACAAGCCATGTTTATTTAGTATCTGGGATTTTAGCCAACAAGCCATGTGTATTTAGTATCTGGGATTTTAGCCAACAAGCCATGTTTACTTAATGTCTGGGATTTGAGCCAACAATCCATGTTTCCTTAATGTCTGGGATTTTAGCCAACAAGCCATGTTTATTTAGTATCTGGGATTTTAGCCAACAAGCCATGTGTATTTAGTATATGGGATTTGAGCCAACAAGCCATGTATACTTAGTGTCTGGGATTTGAGCCAACAAGCCATGTTTACTTAATGTCTGGGATTTGAGCGAACAAGCCATGTGTATTTAGTATCTGGAGTTTGAGCCAACAAGTCATGTGTATTTAGTATCTAGGATTTGAGCCAACAAATCATGTGTATTTAGTATCTGGGATTTGAGCCAACAAATCATGTGTATTTAGTATCTGGGATTTGAGCCAACAAGCCATGTGTATTTAGTATCTGGGATTTGAGCCAACAAGCCATGTGTATTTAGTATCTGGGATTTGAGCCAACAAGTCATGTGTATTTAGTATCTGGGATTTGAGCCAACAAGCCATGTGTATTTAGTATCTGGGATTTGAGCCAACAAGCCATGTGTATTTAGTATCTGGGATTTGAGCCAACAAGCCATGTGTATTTAGTATCTGGGATTTGAGCCAACAAGCCATGTTTACTTAATGTCTGGGATTTGAGCCAACAAGCCATGTGTATTTAGTATCTGGGATTTTAGCCAACAAGCCATGTGTATTTAGTATCTGCGATTTGAGCCAACAAGTCATGTGTATTTAGTATCTGGGATTTGAGCCAACAAGCCATGTTTACTTAATGTCTGGGATTTGAGTCAAAAGCCATGTGTATTTAGTATCTGGGATAAGCCATGTGTATTTAGTATCTGGGATTTGAGCCAACATGCCATGTGTATTTAGTATCTGGGATTTGAGCCAACAAGCCATGTGTATTTATTATCTGGGATTTGAGCTAAAAGTCATGTGTATTTAGTATCTGGGATTTGAGCCAACAAGCCATGTGTATTTAGTATCTGGGATTTGAGCCAACAAGCCATGTATACTTAGTGTCAGAGATTTGAGCCAACAAGCCATGTTTACGTAATGTCTGGGATTTGAGCCAGCAAGCCAAACTCACCTCACTGTCTTGGATCTGGTCTGGCTTCTGATGTTCTTCATGCCATGACATGATGTCTCCGTGAGAAACTCATACCAAAGGTCTGATAACTCATTTGACCTGATGACGTCTGCATCGGATATCATCGCTGATTTATCCATCGCCATGTCTAGACCTAGTGGGCCGTGTCCGTGTGTATGTAGATTAGTGATGTCTTTCTCGGGTAAGAATTCCTACTGGAAACTCGTTGGACCCTGTGGAATTGTTATGGTTACTTCAGATTCCTGGGAAAAAATACTCAACGTATCTAGAAGAGAGAACAACATAAATTGTGAAATTAGGACTAAAGTGTGTGTGGGGGGGGGGGGGTGATAGCAGCGTTAGATTTCATTAGAAAACAGCAAGTTAAATGATTCGGCCACATAATTAGGCTACCAACTGACAGTATACCACAACAAGCAATGATATACAGGCCAAATGGTACCAGAAGAGGAAGCCGACCATGTAACAGAAGAACAGAGGGAGTAACAGAATCCATGGGAATCTAGATATAAAAAGCCCATAAACTGGCAATCTCCCGTTGTTTATGCTTCATCTCGACACTGCAAGGTACAAGAGGAACAAGATGAGATGACATGAGATGAGATTTCATCTGTTTATGCAGAGAAAGTGTTATGTTCATTGCTTGTTCTTCGTGTTATTTAAACAGCTCCCGAAATATGAGCATATGAAAATGTTAAAATGCGAAGAGACAAACTTATTGTTAAATCGGTTGGTTTGTTGGTCGACTGGTATTAGCTGGTTTGTTCGTTGATTGTCGGTTGGTTATTTGTCAGGGTCTTAAACTTGGCTCGCTTTCCTAACAAGTGTGAGACAATACAACTACAACGTGATTTGACGTAAGACTCAACGACACATCGTTCGATGGATTTATTAACGTATCAAATACAGAACGATGATCACAAAATATATAGAATGGATACTTTACAACTTACATCCACAATACAGTTCACAAGTCTGACTCGCAAGATGTCCAGACACTCGCCTTTCAATACAGATACGATACAACGCCTTTCTCTCAATCACACGTCCGTCCTGTACCGTGTCCCCAGAGCTGTCTGGACCTGGTTTGCAACTTGCCTCCTGCCTGACGTGGCGTCACGTGGCAGGCGTGCGTCTTGCGTCTTGCGC
>JACEFZ010010697.1:0-16500 GCA_014155875.1 Cepaea nemoralis | reverse complement strand
AAATCCCGCATTCCAAAAAAAATCCCTTTCCTTTTACGGTAACAAGGAAAAAAAAACAATTTAGAGATATAAGAAATTCAGGTCCGTGTACACGGAATCAGAATTGAAAAGATACATCTGATTAATAATGTCAATGCCCTAATAAATAAAATTCATGATTAGAAGCGATGACAAAATAGGCATCCCCATGAATAAACATACACATTATCATCCTGCACAGTACCAGTGATCTTCCATCACAGCATGGGTAGTCATCCAACACTGTACCAGTGATCCTCATCAAAGCATGGATAATCATCCAACACTGTAACTGAAGTCTGATACACAACACCAGCAATTACCAGACAACAAGATGGAACAAAGGTCATTCATTCAGTATGTTCTCTCCAAGTTCTTCTGTTCTTCGCACAACTGAACTTGCCGAGAGGCTGATAGAAAAACTGAGAAAACCATTCAGTAGCATGTCCTTTGCAGAACCTCGCTCCCATAACAACTTTCCGGAAGACCTCTCGATCATAAGTAAGATGTCACCCTGTCTGCCCTCTCAACTGCGGTCTGGAAAAACAGTGGCCACGCTCGGTCGTGCCTGGGGCATGTCCGCCTATGTGCTTTGTAGTGGCTCAGAGAAATGAGTTCAAACCCTCTGCTGAAAATTAGACATCAGCATCACTTCGGTCTCAGTTGTTCTCAGGGCCAAAGAGGCGAGAACATGGAGTGACTGGGCTCTTATAGGCACGCCAACACAACATCCCAGCATTCTATGCATTTTTTACCAGGGTATCTAGGAATATGCTACTCCATACTCTTGTAGAGCCGCGGCAGGCGGCTTCATTTGGTAATAAAATATATCTCATAATGTCACATAATGGTCCAACATGATTTAACCAGTGATGAGAATAAAGGGCGATCTGAATTAGCGGATGTTCGAGGCCAAAGGTTGTTTCAACTAATCCAGGAAATGTAACTGCACGTGTTTACATCTGGTCGACGGATCGGGAACACTCAGTGGTGAGGGAGACGGGTCCCGGCATCGCTTTGACAGTTTGTCAACATTTGAATACAGATGGAACCCGTGGGATCATGGTGGCAATCGGATGTCGGCCATCACATGTCGGGCAAAATTAACAGTTGCAGAGGTGTAGGGAAAGTGAGTGCGCTGAATCATACATCGCTTTGACAGTTCATAAACAAGTTGGATTGAGAGCGGAAGTACTCAGCACGGAAGATAACAGTACATCTGTCAATTTATAGTTTCCGGAACATCAAGAAGATTGGCAGCTTGTTGGGGAAAACTGTTGTTGGGATCATACAGTAACTCGTTAGTTTGTTGGGGGAGTCAAAACAAGTGATGACAACTTTGACAGTGACTAGGCAAGGGAAAATCGATTCTTGACAATGGATGATTGCCCAAATAACACCTGCAGGACAACAACCATGTCACGTGACCAATTTAGAGGTTTGGCCAAAAACCATGATTGGAGATGGGAAGTTGAACGCAAACCTTAGATTGTAGAAGATGTGCTTCGGCACTGTGGTTCTGATGGGAAAACGTCTACCGTGTGCGAATTAGTGATTTAATTTTACACGTGCCTGTCATGGCAAGAGTGGATGTAATTTGATCTAACTGCAGTGTTGCCTAAGGTAGAACCGATTACAATTAGTTCTAATTAATATAGGCTGTAGCCTTGTTCAAACTATAGTGTGATGATTAGCACTGATAGTGGAAAACTAGCTAGAGTAGGGAAGTGATACTTGGCTCTGTTAGTTGAAAATAGATTAGTGAAGTGTGGATATGCTTTACTAGTTGAGAATTAAGTAATGAGGGATAATTGGGATATTCCCGTAGTGTCCCTGGTGGGCGGGGTTCCTCATTCTGTTTGTTGATTTTTTTTTCTTGTCTTGGCCTGATGATAACATATGTGTTCAGTCATCTGTCCATGACAGAGTAGGTTCATTATATTTTCTGAGCGAGGCCGATGGCCCACGATCATCTAATAGAGATCAGTGACGGGGAGGCTATCACCAGTTGTTTGATTTATTTCACAGGTTCCTCTGGTTGGAATGAAGAACCTGAAACCAAAGGAAAAATCCGATCCCGGATAAAGTTTGGCGCCGGAAGATTGGCCAGCAACTTTTCAACAGAGATTATGCTAGAGGAAGATGATCAACATTGCTCAGTGGAGCTGAATGGTATCCTACCGGATAAATACCGAATGAGTTTAGGTCATACCAGTTTTAACACACCAGTAGTGATGGATATTCAGTTCACTTATGACTAGAACAAAAATAAAGGACTCTATTGGAGTATAGACAATAACTGTTTAATAGTGAGAACTAGTGAACATTTATCAAGAGACAACAAGTTTTGTTCATAGGACAGTGTTCCATGTTTGTTTTCACCGCGCCGGAATTATGAAGCTGGAGTTTCTATAAACTGTTAGGAACAGTTGTGTTAATAACAATAACAGTTTTTTCCACGGATTATATATTTACATGGGATTCAGATCTCATGGTCATCAGAGTTCCTGGAGGAGGACATGTCTGGAGAGAAGGATACGACTTCGGTGAGGTTTATCGTACTGACTCGAATGATGTCGTGTGATCCTTGCCATGATGTGTACACTATGATCCTGAACTTTGAAGGCTGACACATACATTTATGTTATAATACACGACACACATTGTCTTCGCATATACGTCTCATATACGTTACACTTTTATTTTAATAAATTAATCTTTATTAAGTTTTAGAAGCAAGAGTTGTGGAGTATGTTGCGTTGGGGAAGTATGAGAGGGGGCATAGTACGACAGTGAGAGAGTGATAGGAAGGTGTCCACGGGCTGATGGAGTGTGTTGGACGGAAGCTGGTGGATTCTCCAAGATATTGAAAAAAGGAAGAAAAATATTATAATGTGGGTGTTGACTCTCTTCACTCCAGGGACGACACTTTAAAGGAGGACACGACACATAATAAGGTTTGCAAAATATATAAATAAGACTGCCTAAATAAACAGCCTAGTGCAGCCAGGAGGTCTCCGCACGTGTGAAGATATACTATTATTCTAAACATAATATTTACATTTAAATTCTATCACAACGTCTTGTGTTTCATACGTTATATCAAGCAAAGTTCGAGTACCAACGGCGGGCCGGATGAAATTACGTCGCGGGCCGGATCCGGCCCGCGGGCCGTAGTTTGGTGACCCCTGATCTATACAGACGTCAAGATGTTTCCCTGTGCCTCTCTTCTCATTATGTGACCAAGGAATGCTGTTTTTCTGCTTCCTATATGGTGTATAAGGCCCTACGGTCACTAGCCTCTTCCAGGCCGTCATTGTTAGCTGCTCTGATAGTCCAAGGCAGACGAACATATTACAAGAAGCATTTTTACACAGTATGTATGTGCTAGACATAGCTTTATTGTTAACCAAGATATATTTTGTTGAAATTGTTCAGTTTTAATAGTCTTGTTGCTCTCATTAAATTAAATGTTTGCATATCCTTTACATGGCATCGCTGTCAACACCAGCATCTTTCAGCTGATTGTTGATTTCTTTGGCAAGATTACACTCAGTAGTTTGCCATTGCTTTCTGATACCCCGTAAGATACCGACGCGATTCGAACCACTGCTGATTCTCACCGTCGTCACGTTACTTACGAGAGTATACGAGATTACGGAGAAAAGTTGCTAACCTCTAGGCCAGGAAGCCGGCGTTGCTCTCATTACATTTGCGAATTTTAAGTAATTAAATAATTTAATTTTAAGTAATTAAAATTGTATTTTTCATATGACGTTTATGTCAGTAGCATAAAACCCTATAATTTAAAACGAAGTCCCGTATCAGGAACATGCTGTTGGTATGGGAAGTGTTATGACCATCATAGTTTAGGTCTGAGTGCATGGAGGAATAGGTGATGAGTTCTTCCGTCACGGTAACGAACGACAAGAGCTGTCATTGAGCCCTTGTTATGCGGTTGCCTGTTTAAATTACATCCATTCAAGCTTACATAATGTGTATTACTGAAATTTATCCATGCGTTACCAAGCCCCATATGGGAAGCAAAGAATAGAAACTGACCCACCATGCTTGTCATAAGACGCGACTAAGAAGGGTTGGTGTGAGAACAACTACCTCGTCCAGTATAAAACTGAATCCGCAACATCGGATCAGTCATGAACAAGTCTACAAAGGACGTGACGCCAGTTGGTTGAGAACCTATGCCCAACTGGGAGATGAAAGGCAAAGAATGAGAATACTGATAATTCCGGAATGTCATTTTTTTTCTGAATTTACCTATTACATGCGGCCCTTTAATGCCTGAAGGTTGAGAACCTCTGATATTTTATATCTGTTTAAAAAGTGCTGAATAATATTTTGCGGCTGCATATAACAGTTTAATGAAAGGGCTCAACGTTTCTTTCAACGAGAACTATCGCATTGGTGAGGGACTCTGAGTTGTGATAAAATAGCTGTTATTGAATCATGCCCAAATCTAATGTCAACATCCGCATCACGTGGACTAGAAAGGTGTGGGGGAAATTTATTGTGCACCGTTTAATGCATTTCCGTTCAGCTGGCAAAGTCAGGGAGAGAAGTTCAGCGGAAGAGTCTACGATTGGCGTCCGTGAAGTAAGCGAACGGGATATGACACGGTGACAGTCGCATTTGCCCACCCAGTTTAACTTAGCATAGTGGGAACTTGCGTATAAATTATCAGGTTGGGGTAACGGGCAGGGTGAAGAACTATACAGTTGTGCACGCTTTGAATGCTGTAGGGAGAACTACTATTATTGACTTCTAATCGCTAGCGTTGTATAAGGATAGTGAATATTTTCAAAGAATATATAGTAGTCAATCACAATTAATTTCGCAAGTTTTATGAGAATGTATGCAGTAAAACATATATGAATTAACACCATCATTGCATGATATACCACACATTGATATACAATATTGGTTTCTAATTACATCTTATGTTTGATATTACGAGGACTCAAAATAAAGTCATATTGAAAAGCTGTAAAGTAGTGCTGGAAAATAAGTTCTGTTTATATTAACACCAAGTTTGTATTAAACCAAAAACGTGCAAATATTAAACAAATTGTACTTATAAACAACCAGGAGCATCACTAATATACTTGTCCATCTCTATTCACTGAAAACTTCACAGAGAAGAAGAAAGATGTTGGCGTGTCTTCACGTACCCACTACGCCTGTGTATATTATCGCTACAGTCATCTTTACTTTCGTCGTGTTCTTGTCGTCAAGCTCCGAAGCCTGTTTCATAAGAAACTGCCCCAAAGGAGGCAAGCGTTCCATGGATTCAACTATGTTGCCCAGACGCGAGGTAAGCGACAATTTTTTTCTACCAATACTTTTAGGCTTGTTATTTTATGGGCCACTCAGTAAACTTATCAATCAATCAGGTGCCGTCTCCACAATGAAGGTTGGCTGCAACGGATCTCCAACACTGTCTGTCTCTCGCCTTCACTGTACATTCTGTCAGGCTGATGTTCGTGCATCTCTTGATGTTATCTTCCCACTATATCGTTGTCAATCTCTTGCTCGCTTGCCCTAAACCTTGCCTTCCAGGTATAGGTTTTTATAAGAAAATCATGTCTTTTACCGTGGCCGAAGTATTTCACTTGCCTCCTCTTTATTTCTTTCATCAAATCCCCTCTTCATTCTCAGTTTTTCTAGAACCTCTTCATTTGATTGTTTTTGCTTCCATGAAATACAACATATGCGTCTGTATATGGGCTTCTATGCGACTTTCTAGTTGCTTGTTCAATGTCTAGGCTTCCGCGCCATACAGTAGCGTTGAATATGAGGAGTATTTGACAATTTTCATTTTTAATGCATTATTAATCTCTCTAGATGTTAATACTGATTTCATGCCGTTGAAAGCATTTTTGGCCATTCATATTCTCTTTTTTGATTTCTATTTCACTTCTGTCATCATCTGTTATTATATGTTCAAGATAGGAGAAACTTGTTACTTGTTCTAGTATCTGCCTATTTACTGTAATGTTCATTGATGACCTTTCCTTTACACTGCAAATTATTATAGTTTTTTTTTTGTTTTTGGATATTAATATCTAAGCCACATTCTTCACTGCGCCTGTTTACTTGTTCCATTAGGTCTTGTAACTCTTGCTCACTTTCTGCTAGTAACACGGTATCGTCAGCATACCTAAGATTGCTTATGATTCTTCCACTGATATTAAGTCCAGGCATTTCAACTTGTTCAAAAATTCTTTCTGTGTATAGGTTGAAGAGGCTTGGGAACAGTACACATCCCTGCCGTACTCCTCTTTTTATCTCTATGGGCGACGAATAGTTACTTCCGCATCTAATAGACGCCACTTGTTCCCAGTACAAGTTACTAATAAGTCTGATGTCCTTTCCGTCTACTCCTATATCTTGAAGGCACGTAATTAGTCGTTCGTGTTGTACTTTATCAAAAGCTTCATTGTAGTCTATAAAACAAGCATTTATACATTTTTGAACTTCTATATGTTTTTCAGTAAACTTAAAAAGACAGTAAAGTTTATACAAAAGACAACAGCTTAGATCATCATAATCAAGTGCCATGCCAAATGCGATGGTGTTCATGACTCTCCACAGATCTAGATCTTTGGTTCTCTGCATCAACTCTGTTGATGATATTTCTCCATGCCACCGTCTCAATCCATCTAGCATCATTTCTCTTGGTCTGCCTCTGCCTCTGCCTCTCTTGATTTCGATCGTTCCAGTTGTAACGATGTTCTCCAGTGCCTCTCTTCTGATCACATAACAAATGAATGTTGTTTGTCTCTTTTTTATTGTTGTATATAATGTTATAGTTTCATTCGAAGAAGAAGAAGAAGAAGAAGAAGAAGAAGAAGAAGAAGAAGAAGAAGAAGAAGAAGAAGAAGAAGAAGAAGACTTGTTATTTGAAAATAGGCGCTTTCGAATCCCGATGTAGTTATAGATATTTCTCAAGAAGCCGAGGTGGTAAGGTAGTCAGTGCATATACCTGTAGAGATAGTGGACCGGGTTCAAAATCTATAACGTACACAGATCCTTGCCAACCTTCTTTAGTCGCCTCCTACGACATGCATGGTAGGTTATAGTGTTACAACTCTTGACATCCCTTGCAGGTCCCCGGTAACACACTGGCGACTCCCAGATATCTACTTGGTAAATCTCATGCAATTTCAATAGACTCAATGGTTTCCTGCAATATATCGTTCTCGTAAACACAGCCTTGTGCTAATGATCCACATTTAGTTGCATGTTCTTTTATAGAACCTCACAGTCAACCCCAGCATTGTGTTACTGTCTGATTTTCTCGACAATTTTACGTTCAGTACTTTGCGATTGATTTCTAAACGGCCGATGCTTATATCATTGACAGAATCGATACAACGCGGTCTGCTTTCACATGGCCTACAACTGACTTTGAACCCGGTATCCCGGGATTGTAAAACGGTCCACAAATACTCTGAACTGTCCGTCATCTGCTGTATGTTTAGGTCAGATTTTAAACAATTTCAGCCATGTATACCAGCAGCCTGCGAGAGCTTCATTGGCTAGTAAAGAACAACACACGTGGGGGAGTGTCCCGGCTGCAATGATGTTGATTCATGATTTCGTATCCATATTCATCGCATCATCTCATCGCCGTTCTCCCTGGCCAAGGCGTTAAACGATTTTCTCCGTAATCCCATTTATCCACGTAGGGTCTCGCAGCGCGCGAGAATTGGTAACGGTTCTCGCCGCGTTGGTGACTTACGGTATAAGTGAGCCGGCCGCTCAGAAAGCAATGGCAAACTACTGAGCGTAATCTTGCCAAAAATCAACAACAGCGGTAAAATGCTGGTGTTGACAGCAATATCCTGTAAAGGATATGCGGAAAAAACAATTCATCTCATCTCTCATCTCATCATGTTCCTCTTGTATCTTGCGGTGTCGAGGTGAAGTATAAACAGCGGGAGAGTGCCCCCTTATGGGCTTCCTGTACCCGTTCACATTCCGTCGTCTTATTGATTGTCCTCAAAGCCGCCAGCCGCAAAACAACATGTATAGCATGTGTAATTCTTGCTTGCATGCTGGGATCTTCGCTGGCACTCGGGGTTCACACACACACATCACTGCTAGCCTCTGTATTTGATCTAATGCAGATGGTAGCTGCACTTATAATTTATCCGTGGGGATGTGGAGACGGATTATTGAAAACTAAACTTTGAATTAGCAATAAATATTTGAGGTCGACAATATCAGATAATCTTTTATTATTAACAGAAAACGACAGACTCATTGGAAAGGCAGCCACAACACTTTCCAGGCTAACTAAAAGAATTTGGGAGAATAATAGACTAACAGATCGTACAAAAGTTAAAGTATATGAAGCTTGTGTTGTTAGCACACTACTCTATGGGTCTGAATCCTGGACCTTGTACTCACGACATGAAAGAAAGTTGAATTCCTTCCATATAAGTTGTCTGAGACGTATCATGGGCATATCGTGGAAAGACCACATAACAATCAAACACGTGCTTGAAAGAGCGGATATTACCACAGTGCACTACCTCCTCGAACAGATACACCTCCGGTGGCTGGGCTATGTATCTCGAATGGAGGATGAACGTATTCCCAAATATCTCCTATATGGAGAACAAGCCACAGGGAAGAGGCCAACCGGAAAACCCCAATTGCGATATAGGGATGTGTGTAAACACGATATGAAAACCCCTGTCATAGATCCAAACACGTGGGAAAGAGTTGCAACTGACAGATGTTCCTGAAGAAGAGATATACGAAACAGACTGGTGCTCTTTGCGCGCAATCTGATCCAACAAACTGAGGATAGGAGGTACAGGCATAAAATGCAGTCACTTACCGCGGGACCTGTCTCGTCTTACAGATGCGGAAACTGTGACACAGATTGTCACTCTCGCATTTGACTATACAGTCATCAGCAGTGCTGTCAGGTACCTCCCCAGCGGCACAACTCTATAGTCCTTCAGGACTGAAAGAGGACTACTACTACTACTACTACTACTACTACTACTACTACTACTACTACTACTACTACTACTACTACTACTACTACTACTACTACTACTACTACTACTACTGCTGCTGCTGCTACGGTGGCATAGTAGTTAGTGCGCTTTTCTTTTAAGAAATTGGCTCGGGTTGAATCCCCCAGCAAAGGCAGGATTGGTGTCTCTTTTTTCTGACAAGTATGCCGCGGGAGTCGACACAGCATAACAATGGGTAACAGGCATTTTATGGAAATTGTCTGGGAAAGAAAGGCGACGAGGAATGGAACAGACCACCTTAACTCGTACGTCGTGGTCTATAAGACCTGAAGGTATAAGATTTTACACCCCTGCGGCAGTATCTGCTATGGAACTACATTAACATTTGTTTCAGTAACAAAACAATAGTACCCTTTTACCCGTCTCCAGATACATTGATGCTGCGCCCATTCGGTGGATGGTGTGCTCAGTATCGTGCCGGCCGCCTGTACTTCCCAAGACATTTCCCGATGCCCATTTTAGGCGGGGTCGACCTAGGATCCCAAGTCAATTTTAAAAATCCCTCCTCGCCCCGATGTAGAACTGCGACCACTGAGCCAGCCGGCTAGCGTCATAGCACTACGCTGGCGCGGCTCCCATATAGAGTGCCGGTAACCTTATCGGCTCCCATATAGAATGCCGGTAACCTTATCGGCTCCCATATAGTCTGTCGGGTAACATTATATGTTCGGCGTTTGTATATTGGCGATTTCTGTATAACTTACAAAAACAAACACACATAGCTTTGTGTGGCGCTCACAGAAGGAGAAGAAGGAAGTAGAGAGTGTCTAGTTGGTCGTGCGTAGAAGTACACTTGTTCCTGCAGCGAGGCGCCTTCGTCATTTGGAGGTGACAGGTTTCGATCCCGATCGGTAACTATAGCTTTCAAAATTTTAGTTGGTCTAGTGCGTCCTCTGGTCTCTACTTCCTTCTTCTCCTTCTGTGAGCGCCAAAATAATACTATGTGTGTTTGTTTACGTAATTTTCTTAGTGGTCTCAACGGTTCCCCCAATTGATTTCTTGTCTTTACCTGTATAACTTAGGCAGGACCAAACGTTTTAGATTTATCATTAGTCAAACTGGCACATATATACCATATTTGTGTTTGTTTTCTTTATGGTGCTGGCTCCGTGGCGAAGGTGTTACGGACATGTGTTCGTAATCCCACATACCTGCGTTCGAAACACGGCTGCGGGCGATTTGACAGCAGACCACCTTGCGTTGGTTTTTACGAAGTGGTATGAGTGCCGGTAGTTCAGAAAGCTATATCAAACTACTGACTTGCAAAGAGATCTCTCCATCCATCCATCATGTGCCATGCCGATACGCGTGGGCGGTCGTGTTCTGCTATCTCACTCGATCACCAGAGTCATGGATCAGCTTCGTGTTCCTGTCTCGACCGTGCCACGTGGCCAAGCCATCCAGGTATTTACTTCTCGGTCTTCCTCTTGGTCTCTTTCCTTCGATCTTGCCAGTTGACACCAAGTTCTTCAAGTCATTTCTTCTCATACCATGCCCAAAAAATTTTCACTGTCTACGTCTGATGACTCTAATCAAGAGATCACAAACAGCATAAAAATGCTAACGTTGACTGCGACATCCTGTAAACGAATATGCAACTAACTAACTTCTTTACGGTATATGCATCATTTCTGGTGCGTGTCTTGGGCTTGTGCCTTGTGGGATAGAAGATAAAGGAAACCTGGGCAGGAAGTCGCCACGCAGGGTGTAGGTAAGGATTTAATTTAACCCCCCCCCCCCCCCCCCCACCTCCCCTTCGAGCCTTACCGAGACTTGAACATATGTCACATGGTGAGTGAGGCTGACATTCTCAACCCTCGACCGTCGCCTCTCATAGTATAATAACATATGTTATATTCCATGTGCATGATACTGAAGTACACAAATAACATGGTTCTATAACATTTACAGACTACTTATATTTGTAATATTCTGAAGTACACAAATAACATGGTTCTATACCATTTACAGGCTACTTATATTTGCAATATTCTGAAGTACACAAATAACATGGTTCTATAACATTTACAGACTACTTATATTTGTAATATTCTGAAGTACACAAATAACATGGTTCTATAACATTTACATGCTACTTATATTTGTAATATTCTTTCACCCAGTGGCTTGTCCATCGCAGCATTTCATCCCCCATAACAGTCTTTCTAAATGTCTCTCTGTCATGAGCCAGATGTCCTGCCTATGTTGTTGTTACGTGTTAATTATCTATCGCATCTTGAAACCATCTACGTTGTATTCTTCATCTTCTCTGTCTTCCAAGAACTACTTCCTCCATCGCTATCTTTTCTAGACTTTTATGTCTTTTCAAAAGTGCAAAATATTTAATTTCCCTCATTTGTGTGTGTGTCTTAATAAGCAATCTTCTTCAATATTGATTTTTTATTACATAGTTCTGTTTGTTTGGTTTGTTTGTTTGTTTTGTTTGTTTATTTGTTTGTTTGTTTGTTTTTCAAAGCATTATTAAAATTATTGTGTAACATTTGTATTCAAAGTCGAATATGTACTGATCAAGTGATCTGTTGAAAAGTTTCACATCAATATGTGTTCGCAGGAAATATGCATACTCTTAGTAGCCTGAATTGTGTTGTTCCGTCTCTTCTAATTCATAAAAATGTTAATTGCTATAGTTTTCTTTGTGTAGAGCAGTGTTTGTTCTTCTTTAAATCTATGTCATCATACTTCCATCTTCTGCCAGCAGAGAATTCTAAAACACGCTAATATCATATTTGTTAATGGAATAACTTTTTTGTCAATTCCTGTGAAAATATTAAGCAGACCCTTCTTAAGAGATTAAGAGATGCCATTGACAAACAGCTTTCGGTAAAACAGATCCTGTAGTGGCCACACAGCCACACTTCACATAATAAGGCAATGAAATTAACTGCAAGTTTTAACTGGATTTGTGAACTCCCAAAAGACCTGTGACAGTATTGATGGAGAATCCCTTCAGAAATTGGTGAGGCCCTATGAGATCCCACAGAACAGTATTAACTTAAAAAGGGCAACATATCATCATTATCATCATTATCACGTGCCCTACCAACAGACGAAGGCGTACGTGCATCTCCCGAGATCTGTAACCTGGTGTGAAGGATCAATTGCATTAATAATATCCCTCCCTTACACTGTCCCAGTACATCCACAAACATAATTGTTTTCGGGCTGCCCCTGCCTCTTCCACCGTTGGTATTTCCAGTCTTCTTCTTTGTTCTTCTTCTTCGTTCGCCCTGAATGTTTGTTTTGGATGTAATTACGTTGTGCCTGTTTACAGCAGAGCTGCGATATTTGCGCCTTTCGGCCGACACATCCGACTTCTTCAGGGATTTGTTGAGCGGGTTAACCTTTCCGAGTCTTTCCGGTCGACGCGACATTTTATAATGCTTGTTCTATCTTTATATGACCCAGAGTACTGTTTGTCGCATTCTTATAATTGTATATAATCTTCTACTGTCATTAGCCTGTTTCAGACATGTGCTGGTGGTTACTTTGGCAGTCCAAGGTATTCGCAACATTCATCTCAGACACCACCATTATCCTCAAGTTCTTCTTAATGTGTTTATTCACGTTTCATGATTGACTTCCTAGAATAATAGGTTCTTCTTCTTCTTCTTCTTCGTCGTCTTCTTCTTCTTCTTCTTCTTCGTCTTCTTCTTCTTTTGTTACTGTTGCTGCTGCTGCTGCTGCTGCCGCTGCTGCTGCCGCTGCTACTGCTGCTGCTACTACTGCTGCTGCTACTATTACTACTACAATGGTATTCCAATGTTTTCCCTCTTCTTCCATCTTGGCCTTCTTATTTATTTCACAACGTCAAAATATGAATACAGTTCAGCAATAAAATGTGTACATAGAGATTTTTGTTGTCCTCGTTATAACATCCTCTGCGGCGATAGCCTTTTCCTTCCTCCTACTTATTGCAAACGAATTTTTTGCGTTTTTGCATGTGGACTCTATGCTATGCATAAAGAAATGCTTAATGTTGGGTTATGAGGGATTGCTGACCACTTGATAATTGGGTTTGATGCAGGCAAAGTCTCACGCGAACCTAGGTGGTGTTTGCTAGTAAACCTCTCTCTATAAGTTAAATTTAGAAAGATAAATATGGCTACACCCGGTTACCCATCCGGTAGCCTTCAGACAGTTCTACGAAAAAGCAATGACTAATTTGTTTCGCTCGCTCGCTTTGAACTCAAGCGTAGTCCATACACACTACATCTAGTAGAGCTGGACTTAATTTTGCGTGTGGATTAGCTTTACCTATTAATATGAAATGGAAACAAATAGGTATTTTAAATTCCTGCGAGAAAAAACGAACTAAACATTAACAAACGTTGCACATACCTTACAAGGAGATCCACGTGTCGCGAAATACAGGTGAAAAATCCGAAATCAGAAGCACTCAATAAATATAAAAATGAATAATAAAATAAGATAAAATACACACGAACGCATACAGTACGACACACAGACGTTTCGATTCTAAGAATCTTTGTCAATGACAACACAGATAGCTGACGACAATCGACAAAAACACAAACACACGACCTATCACTTATAGTGCACAACCTGATAATTCCATGTGGGGCAGAAAATGTGACTTGGCCAGCTGCGAAAACGCTTGTGGCGCAGAATTGAAAATGGGTTGCCAAAAGGATTTGAGTAGCCAAAAATATGTGATCAATCTGCTATGAAACATAGAAATGTGGGGACAATTAAGTCTAGATATCGCGGGGGGGGGGGGGGGGGGGGGGGGGGGGGAACAGCCGTAGTGTAAACAATTGGGGAAGATGCCACAGTTATACTGTAGCGTCCACGACAGTATTAATTCCTGCCGGGTGGATGCATCCCAGATTGTTGATTAGCTGGCATTCAATTCTAAGTCTGACACAGCTATTTGAGAAGCAGGGTTTTAATGTGGTGACACATGCATCGTCGGCTCCATTGTGGTTGGAGGAATTGAAATGGCTGGGGACAGGTTTGTCAGCGCCCCTGATTGATGTCTCTGAGGTGTTCTCTAAAACGATCCGCAAGACGTCTGCCCGTTTGGCCAATGTATTTCATGTCACATCGTTTGCAGATGATAACATAAATCAGATTGCGGGATGTGCAGGTGAAAGAATCTTTCAAGGTGAAGGTGCCTCGGGGAAATGCAATTTCTGGTGTCTGAACAACGTATGGGCATGTCAGACAGTTCCTACGATGGCATTCGAAGGTGCCCACGGATGACGTAACCGTGGGGAGGCGACTGTGCACAAGGTGGTCTCTGAGGCTCTGGTTACGGCGGAAAATTACCCTGGGACCATTTGAGAATACCTCACGAGTGGTAGGATCCGATTCCAAGATGGACCAGTGTCTCAGAAAAATGTGCTTGATGGCATAGGCATGTGGATGGAAGGTGAGGATAAGCTTGGGTTCATTGTTCTGAGGTCGCGTATGCTTGGCGAGGGACATTTCCCGCGAGACCTGGGTTATGCGACAGAGAGCTGTCGACAAGACGTCCTCTGGGTAGGACCGTCTGCGGAAAAAGTCCAGCATTTCGTGGGCTCTCTCGAGGAAGTCATTATCATCCTGACAGATGCGACGAAGGCGGAGTAGCTGGGAATATGGGATGGAATCTTTGCAGCTTTTGGGGTGGGATGAGCTGTACAGGAGGAAACCGTGAGCATCAGTAGGTTTATAGTACACGGAGGTCGTGAGGCCTGTAGAGTTTAACTTAATGGTGGTGTCAAGAAAATTGACAGAGGTGGTGGAAATTTCTGAGGTGAATTGGATCGATGGATGGAAGTTCTTGACATAATTAATGAACCGGTTCAGTTCCGCCTCCGACATGTCAGTGAGACCTATGCCGTCATCGATGTAACGTCGGTAAAAGGAAGGGAGAAGACCATCATAGCTGAGTTCAATCTGGTGTTCCAGATGTCCCATAAATACACATGCGTAGCTGGGTCCCATTTTAGTGCCCATGGCAACACCGCTGATTTGTTCAAAGTAGTGGCCATTGAACTCAAAGGAATTGTTGGTGAGGACCAATTCAGCGAGTCTCACAAGTGTGCGTGTAGGGATGGCTTGATCTGTGCGTTGATCCAGAAAGAACTGTAGCGCCCTGAGGCCATCAGCGTGAGGAATGGAGGTATAGAGGGAACATACATCTATTAGGAATAGTCTGTATGTGTTCCCAGGAGTCAGTTGGAGAGAGTTGAATGAAAGTAACGCATGCGTTGTATCCTTGATGTATGACGGGAGATTCGCAACTAGAGGTTGGAAAATCCTGTCAAGAAACGCTGAGATCAGTTCAGTCGGGCACGAGCAGGCAGAAACTATCGGACGTCCAGGATTTTTAAGTTTATGTATTTTGGGCAGCATGTAGAGGGTGGGTTTGCCCAAGTCGGATTCATGGATGTGAAGTGAAGTGGCACTGGGTGGTAAGGCATCCTCACGTATGAGCTGTTTGATGGTGTTTTGAATCTTCCGGTTGTAGGAGAGAGTGGGGTCTTCGGTGCAGGGTGAATAATTGTCAGGTTTATTAAGTTGAGACATGACTTCCTCGACATATAGATCTTTTTGCCAAACAACTACCGCACCCCCTTTATCCGCCGGTTTGATGACTATGTCCTGTCTGCGCTGTAGTTGAGACAGGGCACGCCATTCGGAAGGGATAGGTTGGAGCGTTTCAAGCGAGGGAAAGAAAGTTGCTTGATCTCATGGAGTGTGTTGGCTATGTAGAGGTCAAGCGCGTTGGAAACTCCGGGGGGTGGGGTCCATGTGGAACGGGATTTGGTTGAAGATGGAAAACTGTCTGGAAGCTGTGGGGTGGGACTGAGGACAGGCTTGTCTATGTGGTGGTACTTGAGGCGGAGTCGTCTGTGGAAGTTGGAGACGTCTTCCAAAATGGCGCGACTGTCCATGCGGGGGCGTAGAGGGACAAAACTTTAGACCTTTCCCTTTGCCAGCATGTTCTTCAGGAGAAAAGTGGGGGTCATAGGGGGGTATGCATACCACTTTTGGGTTGGGTTTATAGGTGTCGAAGTGGGGGAAGGGACATGGGGGCGTAAGAATGGCTTTTTTTTTAATTTTTCTTTTTTTCTTGTCGAAAAAGCTCTCTGTCGCATAACCCCGGGGCTCGCCCGGGGAAAATTTTCCCCCGCCAAGCAAAAACGCGAAACCTCAGGGAAAAATGAAACCCCCAAACTTATCCTCACCCTTTCCCTCCACAGGGCCCATGCCATAAAACACTTTTCCTGAGACAAAATGGGGCCATCTTGGAATCGGATCCTACCACTCGGGGTTTTTTAGGGGAATTTCCCCCCCCAAATTTGGGTCCCCCCAAAGGGGTTAACCCTAAACCAAGAAAAAAGAAATTTTTCCCGGGCCCTTCCCAAAACCCGAACCC
>JACEFZ010010696.1:0-10000 GCA_014155875.1 Cepaea nemoralis | reverse complement strand
GAGAGAGAGAGTGTTTGTGTGGTGTGTGCGTGTGTGTGTGTGTGTGTGTGTGTGTGTGTGTGTGTGGGACGCGCTGGCATCACTACTTTTACGTCACATACTTTTTATGTACACATTTTTCTCCATGTTTAACCTTGTTTATGTTTACAACATTCATTTCACAATGTTTATTTTTCTTCCTATGTAAATGTATAATGTTCTTGATGAACGAAAGACGAGTGATTGGAAGGGCCGAATGTAAGACGGGCCTGCGCACCCAATTTGTGACCCTAATAAAGTTGATTTTGATTTGTCTGTGTGTCTGTCTCTGTCTGTGTGTCTCTCTCTGTCTGTGTGTCTGTGTCTGTTTGTCTGTCTCTGTCTGTCTGTCTGTCTCTGTCTGTCTGTCTGTGTCTGTCTGTCTGTCTCTGTCTGTCTCTCTCTGTCTGTGTGTCTGTGTCTGTCTGTCTGTCTGTGTCTGTCTGTCTGTCTCTGTCTGTCTGTCTGTGTGTCTGTCTGTCTGTGTCTGTCTGTGTCTGTCTGTGTCTGTCTGTGTCTGTCTGTGTCTGTCTGTCTGTGTCTGTCTGTGTCTGTCTGTCTGTGTCTCTGTGTCACTGTGTCTCTGTGTCTCTGTGTCTCTGTGTCTCTGTCTCTCTCTGTCTCTCTCTGTCTCTCTCTGTCTCTCTCTCTGTCTCTCTCTGTCTCTCTCTCTCTGTCTCTCTCTGTCTCTCTCTGCCTCTCTCTGTGTCTCTGTCTCCCTCTGTCTCCCTCTGTCTCCCTCTGTCTCCCTCTGTCTCCCTCTGTCCCGAGGTCGTAAGAGAGAGTGACAGTGAGTCCGGGGAACGGAGGAGGGTTGGCAAGCAAAGACCTATCCCAGCCAGGGAGAAAGAATAATTTTGAAATATTGTTACATAGTTATTTGGGACCCTCCGCGTAGCTTGTTACAATTTCTGGGGGCACGTCGCGGGATATTTGAAATCCTGGTGGAGTTCTGGCTGATATACTGATAGGGGACAGATATTCTTGTCTACTATCAATAGGTTCTGCCTACCGTGCCTGGCTATTGTCTATACTCTTCCTGACACAGACTGACCGACATACGACGTGTTGTGGTCGTATAATATAACCAGTTGCGTACTTGAGATTGAAATTTAATATACATTTACCTATTCACTTACTCTCTGAGTTTAAGATGGCATCAGCGAAATTTAATGTTGCTGAAGTAAAGGCTACAGGGCGTGAGATGGGTTATGATGGGGCGGAGTTACAGAAATATGTTCAGGAAGTGGAAAGAGACTTCAGACAAGCTGTGCGTGAAGCTAAGAAAATTGAGGCTGAGGCTGAGGCTAGGAAGATGGAGGCCGAGCAGGCAGTCAGAGACCATGAGTTCCGTATGAGGGAGTTGGAGCTGAAAGCTCAAACTGCCAAGGAAAGCGAGGGTGCAGTGGGAGGCGCAGTTCTCCCTGACTCAACATCTTCTAGTGGCGGTCCATACCAAGCAATGAAGTTCCCATTGCTCCCGTTCGATGAACACAAAGATAAGACCGACCAGTATCTTCACAGATTTCAGTCGATGGCTTTGGCTATGGGATTGGAACGTGGGAAATGGAACTTGAAACTCTCACAGGGCCTGAGGGGGACCGCGTACGAGGTCTACTCAAGGTTGCCACCTGGTATGGAGAATGACTATGAGGCTCTGGAAAAAGCATTATTGAAAAGGTTCCAGATGACAGCCCATACATACCGTCAGCAGTTCAGAAAGTCGAAGAGAGAGCCAGGGCAGATGTTCGCAGCTTACAGCGTTAGACCTAAGTCTTGCCTTGTGAAGTGAATGTCATTAGCTGGATTTGCTAACGACTATGAAAGTTTAGAAGAATTAGTGGTCGTGGACCAAATGAAGAGGATGATGCCTAAGCCATTGCAAACCTTCTTGCTTGAAAACGGGACAGAAAGGTTAGACGTAGTCAACACATTAGCGGAAAGGTATGTGCTAATGGGGAACTGTCACAACCCAATCCCCGACCACCAGACACATGGTCTGGAAAGAAGAAGAACCATAAAACAGCTCACACCAAGAAGGAGGATCCTTTCGATAAAGTTCCAATTAAGAAACCCTCTGGTAAAAGTCCACCTGGATCTCCTAAAAGAAAGTGGAGTGAAAAGTGGTGCGCCAACTGCAAATCTCCCACACACAATACGGCCGATTGCAGGGCCTGTCTTGTAGAAACCGGGGAAGGGTCTAACAGGGAGGTAGAAGGGAGGGGTCTTGAGAACAAAGATTCAGAGAAACCACCAGTAGTAGAGACGATACTTGTGAACGCACAACCAGTCGAGTGTCTCTATGACACCGGTCTACAGTTCGAGGCCGTAATTTCCTCACACTTAGTGAGCCCAGAGCAGCTAACCGGGGAGTCTATTGAGATTCAAATGGCGACCAAGAGTGCGGTAGCGATGTCTCTTCCGATTGCGAAGGTGGACATCAAATCAAAATATGTTACCGGCACTATACAGGCAGCCGTTCTGCTGGATCCAATCTTCCCAATGATCTTGGGTTGTCGCTACGTCTTTCTAGAGAACCCAACAGAACCTATGTACGTAGGGGCAATGCAAACCAGATCCCAATCGGGAGATGAGCAGACGCCGGCCTTGATCGTGAATCCCTTGCCTGGGGAGTTACGAGCTGCTCAAAGCCAGGATGCTACTTTGCAACCTTGCTTCAACCAGTTGCCAAAAAGTTCTGACCCACCAAGACGGGGGCAGTATTATATGAAGAATCAGTTACTGTACCGGAGAGCCGGAGTGGAGGAACGCCAGCATGGCCAGCTGGTAGTTCCTAAGGTCTATCGGGAACAGCTTCTTCATATGGGACACACCATTTCATTCAGTGGACATATGGGTGTCGGGGCAACACTCCAGCGCATTTCCTGCCATTACTACTGGCCAAGGATGACTGGAGACGTGCGTCGGTACGTCAAGTCGTGCCCAGAGTGCCAGCGTGTGGCATCAAAACACTGGACGGCTCCAGTAATCATGGGAGACATGCCCATTATGAACTCTCCTTTCGAGAGAGTTGCCATCGATCTTGTTGGTCCTCTTCCTCGGACTAGGAAGAGGAATATGTATATTCTTACGATGGTGGATTGCTGTTCCATGTGGGGTGAGGCGATACCATTGGCCACAATCGACTCTAAGCGAGTGGCTGATGCACTGATGGAGACCTTTACTCGGTTGGGATTTCCGAACCAGATCCTAACGGACAATGGGTCTCAGTTCTGTGATAAGCTGATGGAGGAAGTCTTTCGTATCTTCCAGACTAACCACATTCACACAAGCCCATACCACCCTCAGTCGAATGGGCAAGTAGAGAGGTTTAATGGTACCTTGATGACCATGCTTCGGAAGCTGCCTCAAGAGAAACCAGACAGATGGGATGAGTATATCCCAGCCGCCTTGTTCGCCTATCGGGAGGTTCCCCATGGGTCGACCGGGTTGCCACCAGCAACTCTACTATTCGGGGGGCCAATCAAGGGTCCCTTAGAAACCCTATTGAGATGTTGGACAGAGGAGGAAACTTCCGAAGAAGTTGTATCCTCATATAAATACGTCGAAGAGTTCAAGAAGAAACTCCAGACGGGTGGGGCTTTTGCAGCTCAGAATCTCAGGGCGGCCAGAAAGAGACACGCGGCCTACTATAATAGAAGGACGAAAGATAGGTCTCTTAAAGTGGGGGATCGGGTTCTGTTGTTACTTCCAGTAGGTTCCAATAAACTCGAGATTGGTTGGCAGGGGCCTTTCCCGGTGGAAAGGGTTGTGTCCCGCACCAACTATGCCATCCGGATTAGGGGGAAATCCAAAATCTTCCACATTAACCTCCTCAAAAAGTATGAAGAACGATCTGATGGTACTTCTCTCCCACTCGTGACTATGGCGGTCGCGATGGAAACTGAATCGGGCGAAGACGCGGATAGGGAGTATTCTTTACACCCTGGGGAAACCTATAGGGATGTACATATAAATCCTGATCTGTCGGCTGAAGAAACAGACCTGGTCATCCGTTTGTTGGAGTCCCATCAGCAGATTCTTACCGATCGGCCAGGGCGGACAGGGTTGGTCGAGTTTGATATGACTCTGACTACCCAAGACCCCGTTCGCCAAAAAATATATCCAGTGCCCTTTTCGAAAGAGAAGGCCCTGGAAGCCGAAATCCAGAAGCTTCGGGACGATGACATCATCACTCCTTCGACTTCTCCTTATAATACCGGGGTTGTCTTGTTGAGGAAGCCCAGTGGGGAGCATCGCCTATGTATTGATTACAGGCATTTAAACAGTTGTACGACATTCCAAGTTGAACCGTTACCGAACAAAATTCAACTGTTTGCCAGACTAAATAAGGCAAAGTACTTTTCGAAAATCGATCTAAGCCCGGGATATTATCAGATCCCTGTGAAGCCCGAGGTTCGGCCCTTGCTCGCCTTCAGTACTCCGAGCGGGCATTACGAATTCAAGGTGATGCCATTTGGGCTGAGCAATGCACCCAGTGTGTTCACTCGCATGATGAGAATGTTATTAGAACCTTTAAAGGATCCCACTGTGGTCTCGTTTATGGACGATATTCTAATCGCCTCTGACAATCTGAGGGATCACCTGAAGTCCTTGGGACAGATCTTTACAAGGTTAAAAGAGGAAGGGTTAACCGCCCGTCCAGCCAAATGCATGATTGGTTACCAATCCTTGGAATTTCTGGGACATACTATTACCCCAGGGGGACTGGTCCCGGAAGAAAAGAATATTGAGAAGGTCAGACTCGCACCCCGTCCTAAATCCAAAAAGGATGTTAGGTCTTTCTTGTCTCTGTGTGGGTTTTACCAGAAATTTATTCCAAGGTTCAACGAAATTGGGGCGCCGTTAACCCAAACCCTGAAGAAAGAATCGCCAGATCCTATAGTATGGACCCCAAGCTGTGAAGAAGCTTATGGGAAGCTGAAACAGGCTTTGGTGGATAGGCCAGTCCTGCAACTCCCAAATTTGGAGAAAACGTTTGTTCTAAGAACCGACGCGAGTAACATAGAGATTGGGGCAATTCTGTTGCAGGAAGGGCGAGATGATCCTTCGGTGTTATGTCCGGTGGTGTATGCAAGTAGAAAACTGTTACCCGCGGAACGGAACTACTCCACCGTCGAACGGGAATGTCTAGCTCTAGTGTGGGCGGTACAGAAATTTCAACCTTATCTGTATGGAGTACCGTTCAAGGTACAATCCGACCATCAACCTCTGACGTTTTTGGCAAATTCTAAGAAACTGAACGCGAGGTTAATGAGATGGTCATTGCTCCTACAACCGTATCAGTTCACGGTCGAATACATCCCCGGAAGGGAGAATGTGGGAGCGGATTTTCTATCACGGCATCCTATGGTTGAATGTGAGGGTGGGGCCATTCGAACAGAACCTCTGGCAGTAGAAAGTTCGTAGGGTTTGACTTTTTTTAAGATGGGGCCTATGTGACAAAACGTCAGTGGCCCATGTCCTCAGGCCTTCTTTGGGTTTGGGTAAACAGGGGGAAACAGCTTTCGGGAACCCTCAGTTCTCTTATTTGCTCAATCACTATGGAAGATAGTTCTCTCGGATACTTTAACAACACGATCTTGGTAATAGAATAATTAGATATATGTCTTTTCTTTCGGGGAAACCCGCTAGAGCGTCTTGCACCAAATACACACGGGTTCAACTTCGGGGGGAGAATTCATGTCCGTTTCTAGACCCACCGTTACCCACTGCATAATGTCAAGATGTCAAGTTGAAGATTGGGACATTTTAAGTGCAGCATACTGCTGGTCTATGAAAGGTAATCTTAGGTTGTAATTAGTCCTGCACTTATAAATCTCTATTGTCTTGACTACTGAGATGAATTGGTGAAAAGGCAGTCTTGCCATATTGGGAGGGGGTGACCTTTAGCCAATCTGGCTAAGCGTCTTGATCTTGGCATGGCAAGGGAACAAATCTGAACAATAAATATTTCCCAAATGATATCGCTTGTTCTTGGCAGCCGATAGACGAGTGCTATCTTTCTTCCTACGGCTTTACCTCTACTTAGTGGCATCTTTCATTTGAATATAATCGTTGGATAGCTACAGTATGCCGGAAGGAGGAAAGCGCTCCGTGGGGATGGGGTCCCCCAATCTATGATCTATCTTCTTGAGCCGGAAGAGGGTATCCACTGTGTTATCTCTTTCATCTTTTAGCGGATAGGGTGGCCGGGTGAACTGATTAGTTGCGGGTCGATAATATCATCTAGTTCTACGTGTAAGGTGAGGCACGGTCGGTACATTGCGGCGACAGCTCAGACAAGAGCAGCGGCTGGAAGGAATAGCATCTTCTTTCCTATTCTTGCTGGGAATGGGGAACGACACTTCTTTACATACCGATAATTACCCACACAACACCACAATGTTCAACCATCGGATATGCACGATCGTTTTGGGTCGGACCTGTAACCTAACGGGTTGGGCGTACCGGCCTACCTCCCAGTTGGCTGCCTACACAAACGTAAGATGGAACACGCACGGTCATTCTCACGGACGGACATTGAAAACAAGTAGTAACAATAGTATCATAAATACTTCCTATCAACTGTTATCCTACCGATGTAACACCATTCTGCTTACGCGGAATAACACTGCTATCTTCACACAGCAAATACACCACGGCCGATCTCACCTTGATTCCTCGAAAAATCACCACCTCTGATAGAACAACTAAGTTACCATTCTAATGTCACGAAGCACATTACTCATCTATAATAATAAGATCTACCTTATTATTTACAACGTCTAGCATATCGCTGTAATGACTGACAAACTTCCTGCCTTGCATGCGTAATTAATAAACCAAACAAGTAACTACTACACACCTTGTAAAGAACCGGGATCTCCCTAGCACAACGCAGTAATAATATACATATCACTGTCCCTGCAACTCATTTGTAAACAATCAGTTAACAAATATATCTATCTAAACACATGGGATTTTCACCAGTCCTCGAAAGCACATAGTTCGGCCTATTTTATTTACCCACCACTCGCTGTGGAATAAGGCTTGGTCCGTCAGGTAACACATTACGTCGCTGATCGATAAAGGCTACTTAAATATGCAGACAGCCAGCTGTAAATTGTAACGCTACGCGACTACTCATTTTCGACGGCAATTAATTCGTTCGGGGAGGTCGGCACGGCATAAAGACAACAGTTAAACAATAGAATAAGTATTCTACTAACCTGTGATTTAACAATCACAAACTCGACTGCAGATGTCCGCTCTGACCGCGCACATTGACATCAAAATTACAGCAGCCCTGTGGCTGTGATCTGTCTTACGCTGAGGTCCGGCTGGCAACTGATCACGACTAACTCAGTGCATCTTCAACTTGCCTACACGGGCCGCGTGATTCCCATGAACCATGGAGAAAACCAGAGTCACGATAAGTTCTACCAACCCGAGCTGCATGAAGCACTCGTGAACCTAGAGATCTCGACCACGTACGCACTTGGGGGAACATTCTAGATTTCTCTATAAATAACTAGAATAGCGCCGCCACGCACTACTTTACTAGGGAAATCCCCTTCCCTATTAATTGATATTAAATTCAAGGGAGACCAACGCATCGCACTCCCTTCAAAGGGATATTATGCAGAGATCTGCCGATCTGTAGGCGTTTCGTCACAGTATGTATGTGTGTGTGTGTGTGTGTGTGTGCGTGTGTGTGTGCGTGTGTGTGTGTGTATGAGTGTATGAGTGTGTGTGCGTGTGTGTGTGTGCGTGTGTGTGTGTGTGTGTGTGCGTTCTTTATGCGTTCACGAACTGTCCATCCGATTGAGATGAAATTTTTTACACGTCTTCTTTTCATTCCTGTGCAACCAACTGTCATAGTTATCTTTGTTTGTTTCAGCTATTTACTTACTAAAATTTAATATTTAAATTATATGACTTAACATCTGAAAAAAATATATAAAGGGACATAACTTTTAGTAGCATTGCTATATCTTAGGTTAAGTCCCCTGGCTACAGACATAGAGACAGACAGACAGACAGACAGACAGACGGGCCGGGTCGTCACACAGGCAGACAGACAGACAGACAGACAGACAGACAGACAGACAGTCGGGAACGGGAACTTAAATGACTACTTATATGAATTAAATTGTTTTCACATGCACCTACTATGGGCAAACATTTGCAGCAAGAATTGCAATTACCAGCCACACTCGCCACCGCCTTGGATCGTAGTTATTAAGCCTTTTTGAAGCACAATGTACCAAACTATCGTCTGTCAAGACGGAAAGGTGCCAATGCAATATGAATTAAATGAGATGCTCCCCATCAGGGGCTGGGTGAAGCCGGGCCGGGTCAGACAGACAGACAGACAGACAGACAGACAGACAGACAGACAGACAGACAGACAGACAGTCGGGAACTGGAGCTTATATGACTTCTTTTTTTTTTGCATATCCTTTACAGGACATCGCTGTCAACAGTAGCATCTTTCAGCTGTCTGTTGATTTCTTGGCAAGATTACGCTCAGTAGTTTGCCATTGCTTTCTGAGCGGCCGGCTCAGTATCCCGCAAGTCACCAGCGGGGGTCGAACCGCTCCCAGTTCTCTCCAGCTACGAGACTCTGCGTGATAAACGGGATTACGGAGAAAGTGTTGTAACCCCTGAGCCAGAAAGACCGGCGCTTATATGACTACTTATATGAATTAAATTAGATGCTCCCCACCAGGGACTGGGTGAAGCCGGGCCGGGTCAGACAGACAGACAGACAGACAGACAGACAGACAGACAGACAGACAGACAGACAGACAGATATTCGGGAACGGGAGCTTATATGACTACTTACATGAATTAAATTAGATGCTCCCCACCAGGAGCTGGGCGAAGCCGGGCCGGGTCAGACAGACAGCAGACAGACAGACAGACAGGCAGGCAGGTAGGCAGGCAGGCAGGCAGGCAGGCAGGCAGGCAGGCAGGCAGGCAGACAGACAGACAGACAGACAGATAGATAGATAGATAGATAGATAGATAGATAGGTAGGTAGATAGATAGATAGATAGATAGATAGATAGATAGATAGATAGATAGATAGATAGATAGATAGATAGATAGATAGATAGATAGATAGATAGATAGATAGATAGATAGATAGATAGATAGATAGATAGATAGATAGATAGATAGATAGATAGATAGATCCCCGCCAGGGCCTGGGCGAAACCGGGCCGGGTCAGCTAGTTAAATATAAACACATTTGGTCAGGGAATGAAATATTGAAATAAATATAAAAATGGTGGTCAGAGAATAGAATATTGAAACAAAAATATGTGAAAAAGGTGGTCAGGTAATGGATAGGACGATTTGTGCTTACCAACTACATTTATATGAAAATTGATTTAGTTAATTATAAGACCTAATTGTGCTAATTGATTACATTCACGCATGGCCTGTCAGCAAGGAAGTTTAGACGTACATCATTAGCTTCTATCTCTAACTCACAGAGAGCTGGTTCAATTCAAAGTGTGGGCTTTATGTTTAAAAAGAAAACAATTAAGAACTCTATTACATCTTTCAAGCGTCCTGAATTTATGATGTTATTTCCCTGTTTTTGTAAACAAATTGGCACTAGATAGGTGGTGTTGCCATTGTCATACCGGCTGGTGGTATTGGTTTCTTCTTATAAGGAAGTGATGGTATATCCTTCGGCCTTATGATTATGGGGTAGTGGATTGAACGCCAAAACTTCTCGTATACGGGTGAAAAGGTAGGCGGATCCCTGTGTACGTTGCTCACTGGAAGAATTCCGTGGCAGATAGTATTCGAATAAAATAGGCTGTATTGATCACTGCTCAGATATATGGTCGTAATTAGGAAAGCAGTCAACAGCGGAAAACATGATTTAAAGGGCAAGATGTTCGACATTATTGCACCAGGTGTTATCCCATAAGGCTCGGTCTCTCTCCCAGGGGGTGCCGGG
>JACEFZ010010695.1:0-10316 GCA_014155875.1 Cepaea nemoralis | reverse complement strand
AACAGACCAGGAATTTACTGACTGCTCGTAGTTACCCAGCCACTTTCTGTTCCAAATTCTTCAATGTTTGTTTACTGTTAATAATTAAACACATATGAAAAGTGTTGGAACATCAAGAGATACTTAACAAGATAAGGAGGTAAATTAATATCTGTTTATTACTAGAAATCCTGTGGATAAGGAAGCATCTCATGCATCTCGAAACATAACAAAACACTTCAGAATACACAGACTGATGCATCTGCGCACGCGCATGAGTCACCTAGCGCGACTTGACAAACGGGAATATAACGTTCAATGTTTCTGTCACCTAATGACATCTGTAAAAACCACCAACTACATTTACCTGCCATCCCACAGACCGGTGTGACTTACTTATTGACTTGCCCTAGTATATTGGAAACAACAAGCTGCTATCAGGCCAA
Organism: Cepaea nemoralis; assembly: GCA_014155875.1. NCBI lineage: Eukaryota > Metazoa > Mollusca > Gastropoda > Stylommatophora > Helicidae > Cepaea > Cepaea nemoralis. The sequence goes on along the minus strand of JACEFZ010010695.1, from coordinate 9,891 downwards.
TATCAGCCTGTTAAGAGAGGTGTAAGACAGGGATCAGTTCTGGCCGGTCTCCCTGACCCAGGTGTTTGCGTCTTTGTACGTAATCCCGTATACTCTCGTGAGTGATGTGATGCGAGCAAGAATTGGTAGCGGTTCTCGCCGCGTAAGTAACTTACGGTGTATGTGAGCCAGCCGTATAGAGGGCAATGGCAAACTACTGAGCAAAATCTTGCCTAGTACATTAAAACAAGCTGAAGAATGCTGGTGTTGACTGCAAAGTCCTGTTAGGGATATGCAACAAACAAACAAACAAACAAAACCGGGATGTGTTATTTCTCGAGATATGTTTTCTTTGTACAGTGAAAATATTTTCAGACATGAAGAAGAAATGAAAGAAATCGTCATTGGGGGACGTAACACCAATAACATTAGATATGCAGATGATACAGTATTGATTGCAGACAATGAGCAGGATCTGCAACATGTACTAGATGCTGTTGTTGCACACAGTGAAAAATTAGTTTAAGAAATACATTAAGAAGATACAGATTATGGTCGTCATTAGGAAGAACGAAATACCAAAATGTAATATACAAGTAAATGGGAATATTCTTAAGCAAGTGAATCGGTACAATTATCTCGGAACAGTAATAACATTTAATGGGAAATGTCTTGCAAATATTAGAACAGGAATCGCAGTGGCAAAGGTAGCCTTTTTTAAATGGAAAACATACTGACCAATATAAAATCTCATTTGCATCAAGAAAAAGAGTGTTGAGGTGCTACATAGAACCTGTTCTTTTATATGGATGTGAAGCGTGGACAATGAGCAAACAGACTGAAGATCATCTGATGGCTGTGGAAATGTAAATTCGGAGGAAAATGTAAAGGACGCCATGGACAGACATAAAAACAACACCAGTGACCAAGTCCTAAAAGAAACAAATGACAATCGTAAACTTATTAGAGAAAATGGACACAGAACGTCACAATATTTTGGTCACATTATGAGACGAAATAAATTGCAGAACTTTGTGACAACTGGCATTATTTGGGGGAAGAGAACAAAGGTAAGGCAGAGAACTAATTACCTGGATGGCTTGACCACGTGGCATGGCCTAGACAAGAACACTGAGCTGATCCACGACTCTGGTGATCGAGTGAGATGCGAGGCATCACCGTGCACGATTACCATCATTGCACATGATTATGATGATGCTATTATACTTCTTAGGTACTCGAAGCTCTTTACTTGTTTCAGGGGGTGTTCATGTTGGTGAATCGTTGTTGTTTCTTCTTCTTTGGTTATAGTCATTACTTCTGTTTTACTTGTGATAACGTTGATGTTACGTTCCCTACACACTTAGACTATACATGTGGTCTTGTAATTCTGCTTCTGATATTGCTATTATTGCCTGATCGTCAGCAAATCAATTAATCATGTGCCATGCCGGAAAGCGTGGGTGGTCATGACTCGCCATTTCACTCGATCACCAGAGTCGTGGATCAGCTCAGTGTTCCTGTCTCGTCCATGCCATTTGGCCAAGCCATCTACGTATTTTCCTCTTTGTCTTCCTCTTGGTCTGTCCTCTTCGATCATGCCAGTTGCCACTAAGTTTCTTCTCATAACATGTCCAAAAATGTTTGACTGTCTACGTCTAATTTCTCTAATTAATTTACGATTTTCATTTGTCTCCTGTAGTACTTGGTCATTGGTTTTTCTCTCTGTCCATGGTATTCTTTGCATTTTCCTCAGAAACCACATTTCTGCAGCCATCAGATATTTTTTTTTAGCTTGACTGCATATTGCCAAGTTTCAAATCCATACAAAAGAACAGGCTCTATGTATCCCCTCAACACTCTTTTTCTCGTTTCAATTGACATCTTTTTATTGGTCAGAATGTTTTTCATCTTGCTAAAGGCTACTTTCGTCATGGCGATTCTTGTTCTAATCTCTTCAAGGCATCTCCCATCAGATGTTATGACTGTTCCGAGATACTTGTACAGATTCACTTGTTGAAGAATAATCCCATTTACTTGTATATTACATTGTGGTACTTCGTTCTTCCTAGTGACAACCATAACCTGTGTCTTCTTACAATTTAATTCCAACCCCAGCTGCTCACTGTGTACCACAACCGCGTCTACTAATTGTTGCAGATTTTGTGCATTGTCTGCAATCAACACCGTATCATCTGCATATCTAATGTTATTGATGATTCGTCCTCCAATGATGATTCCATTTACATCTTTTTCATTCCTGAAAATATTTTCACTGTATAGGGAAAAAAGATCTGGAGACATTACACATCCCTGCTTAACACCTCTCTTAATAGGTCGATATTGTCCCACTTCATTATCAATACTTATGGCAGCTTGTTGTTTCCAATATATGTTTTTTTATAAGTCTAATGTCTTTCCCATCATTTTGTAGATCTGCAAGCATATCTACCATGTTGACATGTCTAACTCTATCAGAGTTACATAATTCAGACGTTATATCACCAGTATCATATAATGTGTTCAGCGTTCTGGTGACTTGATCTAGTCCAAATTCTTCTGAAGCTTTAATCATTTCTGTTGTGATGTTATCTGTACCGGGGGCCTTGCCAGCTTTCTTCTATTCATCACCTCCATAATAAATAATCTTAAAATCTTCATCTATCTTTATCTTGATGCCTGCTCCTGTCCATCTCGTTTCACACATCCCTACAATATTAATTTTTCTCTTTCAATTTCTTGTTTTATGTTCTCTAATTTTTCGCCGTCGTTAAACGTCCTAACGTTCCATGTTGCTAATTTTAACGTCTCTGTCCTTGTCTTGCGGTGATCAGTCTTTAGGCGAATCATAAAGTACTAGGCACTTTTAAAGAGGTAGTTTGCCGTTGCTTTCCTCTATGGCAGTAACCGTACTGGTCATTTGACCGTCAGCAAATAGGGGTTATTTAATGGTGCATATTGCGATGTTTCTTCATCTGTGTTCTGTTTATCATGCGGTGTTCTTACGGTCTCTGTTTGGCTGGTTTCTTTACAGATGATGTCTATATAGGTTATGAACAAGACAGTAGACACGACACAATCTTGTCGTACTCCGCATCTTATGGTGAAGGGTTCCTAGTGCCCTCCATTTGTACTCACTATGGATTCACTGTTGTTGTATAACATTATAATAATTTTCTTAGGTGTGTACTCACTGTATATCGTTTAAGGATATCCCACATCTTGTTTCTAAATACTCTATCAAATGTCTTTTCTTGGTCGACACAGGCTATGTAGAGTGTTTCATTAAATCGATTGATTTTTATATACATTGTCTAAGCAAAAATGGCATCTTTGCATCGTTTGTTTTTTTCCTAAATTCAAGTTGTGTTTCGCTTAGCTGGGTTTCTATAGTAGTTCGTAATCTCTTATCAATAATTTTGCAAAATATTTTCCCATTATGACTCAACAAGGAAATGTATCTGTATTGTGTGCAGTCTCTTTTACTACCTTTGTTTGTCTAAATCGGAATAATTATGGCGTTTCCCCAGTCTCGTGGTGTCTATTGTTTTACCCAAACATGGTTGAATAATCTATATAGCCATCTGTTCTTACCTCTCTTGCTGCTTTAATTAGTTCAATTGGTATTTCGTCTTGTCCCGGTGATTTATTAAATGGGGCTAATCTGACGGCTTCTCCAATTTCTTCTGTGAGTATATCTGGTTCTAGTTCTTATCACTATCCACTTGAAAGAGTCGACCTCTCGCTAGCCCAGTATCCCCATGCATTAGATTGTCTGTTTGGTGAGAGCCGCGCAATGTTCGGCCTCTCACAGAAAGCATGTAGAACCGGCTTTCGCCGTACGGTAGCTCACTCATATCTGATTAAGACCAGACGATCACAGAATGTTACAATCTATGATAAAATGACATGTGCTTCAATGTGTTATACACTAGCAAATGCTCTACTCTAATTTACACAGAAACAAAGAATAGGAATAGCCAAAGTAACATTAAACATCATGCAATAAATTATCCTGTCTACGTAACTAAATTACGAATTATATGAGAAGGTAGAATACGATGGCACGAGAAAAAAAATAAATAAGTATTATACAACCGAAATTGAAGAAAACTGAATGAATGTAAACACCCAGGTCAGAAACAAATTATTGCACGATTTCTTGCCTGGCATATTTCGCTGCATCTCGTCAGGTGTATACTGCAGAGTTGGGGGGGGGAGGGGGGTGGGGGGTTCTGGGATTATAGGCATTGTAGTACTTTTGGTAAGGATAGCTCTCATGTCCTTTTCAGGACCGATTCCCTACTAGTTCAAGCCTGACATCCAGCTCACAATGTGGCTCCTAGTAGTTGTCAGCATGCGATAACGCCCCCCCCCCCCCCGGGAAAAGGCTGTGACAGGCCGGCCAAACCGGGCGAGGTTTACCGATTCAGCGTCAAACCAATCGGTGAACTAGGGTATGCCAACCCAGCATGCAAAGACAGGATTCGGCAGACTGTGCAGATGAAGTCATTGATGGTTCAACGGGCAAGACGACGATTACATGTACAGCGTTGTGGGACGCAATGCGCACTGCATGGCCCGTAGAGCACCCTTGTCATCCTCTGCACCTGCATTCGTCTCCAGTCGTCTTGACTTGTCTTGCCACTGGATTCAGATGTCCAGAGAGTGTGGTGGACGAATTGCGCAACTCTTCTTCACTTTAATCCAATTCATCGCCGGAGTCAATCATCAATCAACATCCAACTCATCGAGGAAGTCACTCCTCATCCAACATCTAACTGCAGAGTTATATATCATTTGAAGTGATGAAAAAATGATACTTTGGTGTATATCACATTTAATACGATTGTACAATTCTGCAGTACGCACCTGACAAGATGCAGCGAAATATTCCAGGAAGAAATCGTGAAACATTTTCTTTATGGCGATTGTCTTTAAATTCACAAAGGGAATACATTATTTTGAAACACTGAATGAGATCTAGATCAGGAAATTAACACATTTCGGTCACATTTAGACATATAACTCTGTGTTAAAGTATAATCTGTGTAATCTGTGGGGAAAAGTAGAGTGGAAGCGTTCAACTTCTCGTGATGGCATGAAGTAGGTATGTATGAATGCAATGTAAAGACTGCATAGAATTTGTTGGAGAAAATATGAGAACCATTCATCAATCAATAAGGCGATGTGTCAAAATGATGCGACGAAATACAACCTGAAGACGAAATGTCATGGTAGGACAGACCAGGCACTAAGTCTTGATCTGCTATTGGTCTAGGATGGAAGCTCCACCAGACGGACAGTTAAAGTATTGCCTTGCTGATCCAGCAGCATCTGCAGTTTGTCTTGTTCCAGGCGTATTAATGTTACCTTTCCTATAAAGTAAACTAGGCAGACAGAGAGAGAGGGACCGTGCTGCATCGGCAACAAATGGTTTCAACAATGCAGCCTAGGCTTTATGCTATGGAGTTGTAGATCTCCATTTTACAAACTATAGAATATCATGACAACAAGGTGCAAGTCAGTGATAATGATAGTAAAGATGATTATACAGAGATGTTCATTTGTAGTTTTCACAGATACAGGCTGCAAGTTCCGCATCATTATAATGCGCCGTGTAGATAAATGTGAGCCGTCAAGGTTCTCTAGCACACACGATCATCAAAGTTCTGGGACAGCTCTTTATTAAATCCAGATTATGTCATGTCGCCAAGCCTTCCAGGCATTCATATCTTTGCTTTCCCCTTGTCCTTACCCCATCTGTTATGTCAGTTGTCCATAGGTTTTCAAGCTGTGTTGTTTGTTTTTTTCCTCACAATGTGCCCACAGATTCATGACTCTCTACGACTAATTTATCTTATCGATTACCGACTTTCATTCGTTTCTTGAAGAAAACTGCATATTCGTTAGTTTCTCCTATTAGTTCATGGTATTCTTTGCATTTGTTCCAGAGATCACATTTATAATTTATTACATACCGAAATAAAACAAAAATCGTACTATTCTGTGAGAAATTATACTTCACCTCGACACCGCAAGGTACTAGAGGAACACGATGAGATGAGATGAGATGAGTGAACAAATATTTTCAGAACACAGTCATACCTCATTAGCTCTTAGGTAGGATAAGACAACTATAATTGTTACCCGCGAAACAATTTCTCACATCCATAAACACTTTTATAATGTACACACACATAAACTGTAGAACAAATTAGCTAATCGGATGTACAAACTATTGCTTTTTTAAAGTCGTTTGTGAAGTGTGGCCACTTAGATGTTTTAACCTGCCTTGTTCTTCCAAGCTCTAATCAATTGAGCCTGTCACAGTCTCTTATCAAGTCAATCAGGTAGTGTGTGCGTGTGAGTGAGTGAGTAAATATATGTGTATGTGTATGTGTATGAGTGTGTGTGTTGCTCGTGTGTGTATAAGTGTGTATGTTGCTCGTGTGTGTGTGTGTGCGTGTGTGTGTATGCGTGTGTGTGTGTGTGTGTATGTGTGTAGTTTGTGCTAATGTGCACATTGTATATCATCATCATGAGCAATGCCGACACGCGAGGGCTGTCATGTTTCGCTATCTCATATTATCACGATTGTCATGGATCCGTTCTGTGTTTTTGTCTCGACCATGCAATGCATCCAAGCCATCTAGATATTTATTTATATGCCTTACCCTTGTCTTTTCGCCTTCAATCTTGCCAGTTGCCACCAAGTTTTCCAGTTTATTTCTTCTCTTACCGTGCCCAAGCAATGTTAAAGTCAATAATAACATCAGATGAAAGATGCTTGACAAGAGTAAGAGCAGAATATGGTTAAACGTAAGCTGAATACGGGGATGTGAATGAACATATTTAATCCAGTAAATCCTTATCATTGAATGTCAGAAAGAGATTTCTGAAATAGTATATAATAACCTGTTCTGCTGTATGGCAATGAGTCATAGAACGCTAATGAACAAATATAAAAGAGTTTCGAAACAAGGGACATGTAGTTTATGAGACAAATGTGGAGAGTATATTGGACTGCCATGGTAACTAACAACGAAAGTCCGGAGAAAGCTAATGTAGGTTCACTTGCATCTTGACGTCTTGACAGGCGATATATTGCTACATTGTAGTTTAAAGAAAGGCATAATAACTACAACTCATCGCGAGGACCAGGGATGGGGTTGTACCTCTCAATAGCACACAGGCTGTGCTGAATTGTAAAGACAATGAATTGCCCATGTATTATGATCCCTCTCTCAACCTGCTTACCTCTCGAGGAAATTTAACACCAATACATCTAGAATAAGACAGGCTGTAGAAGTTGCCAGATCAGCAAAGCAATATCCTAACTATTTGCCTTTCGGATCTTCGATTCGAAACCAGTTTCCGATCTAAGGAATAAGGGCTTGGTCTGCACTGCCATGACATTTATTCTTTAGGTTGCATTTATTCACGCCAGGATAAGGCATGTACCCTCCCAATTGGCACAATGTGCTGTGTCGGGTTTGGTTAGCGCCGACCAACATTCGGCGCTACAATACCTCGGATAGTATGGTGTACAAATGAACATACAACATTATATACAACTATAAGACAGAGAAAAGCAGCATTTCTTTGGTCATGTAATGAGAAGGAAAACATTGAAACGCATCGTGACAAATAGCAAATGTCAGTGGGAGAGGAGGAAGAGACACGGTGATAGAAATAACATGGATGGAAGGAGACTGGGATGTAGGAGTATCACCAACAGAGTTGATGGAACACCTCGTAACACAAAGGACAGAGATCTGTGGAGAAATATGAACGCCTACGCCGTGGTCATGACAGATGCTGATGGTAATCGTAATGATTGAGTTGAGTTGAGGTAAGATCCAACATCACTGCACTCAAGACATTCCCATATGTTCTCCGTCCCTTCATTCAACAGTAAACGAAGAGTCATTCTATTAATCGTTCCCACTGCTATGTGATTTAAAGTTATCCTTGTCTTTCCTCTCGGTTTTGCGATTCTTCCAGAACTCATACCGATCCCCCGCAAGCTTATTCTTTCCACATACGGGATCTCAATCTGTTCCCCCGCTTTCTCCACCTGGTCCTAAAAACGCATGACCACCTCCCCATTGTTCATAGGCAATCTACCACCAAGAGGTGCATTCCCTGCTAGCCTATCAGTCTGTTCTATCCCCCTCACCCACCACAACTCCAGGAACAAAATATCAATACAATTCTCACAATCTGTGACCTTTGAAGAGTCGATAGCCAATCCACACGAAACATTCCTTTCTCTACCTTACCAAATAAACGCCTTGAATCCGTAATGAAAAAAAAAAATGTGTGTTGCAGTAGTCTCCTCTAACCAACGGGATGCCGCTGTTACTGCTTCCATCTCCATTCTCATGCTGGAAGTCGTAGTCTCATATGCAAGACTCTCCTTTTTCATGACTCGACCCTTAGCCTTTGCAATAAAATTACAACCACTACGTCTGTTTCTCACCACTAACCAATCGGTGTAGATGACTATGTCACCTTGATGTGTGTTAATCTGGATCAGTTGTTGCACTTCACATTCTACAGTGCGGCCCGCTGCCCATTCCCTGCACTCACGACCCAGTGTTATTGTTACATTGTGTCAGTCCTTCTTGTATTCCGGAACTTCCACCCACTCTTTTTCTAGATTGATGGTCTCAAGATCACACACCTGACGTATAGATATGTCTGCCTGTGCCTGTGCCATTCAGGACCTGACTCGTCTTAGCCTAACCCTAGACATATCCATGGCTTCATACAAGGGGTACTCCCTATTTGCTATATAATCCCATGTACTATTTGGCCTGAATGACTCTATGCCTATCTGTCATTGTTTGTAGCGCCAGTATATGACTCATACATATATTTGGTATGTCCTTTGTGCACCCCAGGATTACCCGCATGGCAGCATTCAGTATGCGCTCCAACCTTTCGATCTGGCTCTTTGGTACTGTCAGCAGCCCCAAACCATACTCAATGACAGAAATTATTAACTGCTGAAAGAGCCTGTACAGCATCCTATGATCTACCCCGGTTGCTGCCATAGCCCTCAATGCATTAAGTCCCTTAACTGCCTTCACCCCCAAAGCGTCCACGTGATCCTTGAAAAATAAACACCAGTCAAAGGTGATACCCAAGAACTTCAATTTACTCTCTCTACTAAGAGGACAGCCATTCAACATAATAATTGGGAGATCTACCTTGACGAATCGGTTATCCAGCGAGTACCACACAACCGATGCCTTGTCTGGGTGTATAATGGCCCCTGCGTCCCTGCGCCACTCTGTCACCCTGTATACTGCCATCTGTAAGTCTTCCGCCAAAACTGGCCCTGTCTCTGCCGTGTCTGTACTCCAACACATCATCTGCAAATGTCAAGATTCTACCCACACCTGGTGTCTCAACAGCTGCTATTTTCCTGGTGTAGACATTAAAGAGAACTGGCGACATGGCAGATCCCTGTGGCAACCCAGGCGTAATAGTACAGTGGTCAGAAGTCCAGGAATGATAAGGTAATGAAACATAACTACACAATATGTAAATGAACACATTATACAACCGAGCAAAGACAACGTGAGTGAAGATAAAGTGTGAAACTTTGTGTGCAGTCACATAGTTTATGTTTAGTCACGTAGTGTGTGCTTAGTCTGCACCACTTAGTGGGATATTTTTGCATGATAAAGAAGACGTGGTGGCAGACATCCAGAATCATGTGTATAGCGCAGATGAACAGTTAGATAATCACAGCTTGGAGATAATGCTATTGCAGGAAGTGACCAAGAGGTCTGGCCACCACTCATGACTCTGAGGAAAAATCAGACGGACACCATGACTCCAAGGAAAAGTCAGACGGACACATTATCAATACAATTAGTAATAGTGCTCTTCGCTGGC
>JACEFZ010010694.1:0-13454 GCA_014155875.1 Cepaea nemoralis | reverse complement strand
AAAAAAGGAAATTTTATAGTTTGGATGAAAGCTTTTCGGGCCCATGGAAAGCCCAGCACCAACTTTTTATTGTGTTTGTGATTGTCTAGACAGGGGTTTCTCCCCCCCAAATTTTTTAGAGTTTCCGGGGGGGGGGGGGGGGGGGGGGGGGAAAAAAGATTATTTAAAGAAGCTTTTAATACAAAACCCGGTTTATTTTGATATTTTTTTTCCCCTCCGTATTTACTTTTCTGTACTTCTCGCCCTTCTAAAATTTAAATTTTTATAAACGTAGGGGCCCCTTTTAAAAAAACTTTTTAAAATGTAACATCTAGAATTTGTTCTTTTGTTGTTTTTTAAAATTTTTACTTCCTTTTTTTACGTTTTATGGTAGGGGGGGGCAAAATTTAAAGGGGAAAGGGAAATAAAAAAAAAAGGGGGGGGGGAGGAGAATGACTTTTCTGAAAAATAGGGTTAAAGGGGTGCATAAAGCAAAAAAGGTTGAAAAACCATTGGTTTTTGGAAAATTTTAGGGCCCTTTTTTTTGCCTCAGCTTGCTAAATTTGGTCGACACTCTTTTTGTGAAGATCAAGGGCCCCAAGCCATCATCTCATATGGTTTGGATGACTTTTGACACAGCTTGTTGTAATCTTAAAATTTCCGTTAAACTAACCTCTAAAACCACTGAATCAATAATTTAAATATTGTTTTAAAATTTTTTCACCGTGTCACATGTTTTTTTTAAAAATTTTAGTTTCATTCTTTTCCCGGGAGGGTTCCCAGTCAACCCCGCTTTTTTTTGGTTATTTGTAATTTTTTGGGAATTTTCCCTTTCAGTTTTTGGGCCTTTTCTTTGGGGAAAAACGGCACTCATACCATTGTAAAAAAAAACCCCTTGCAAGGGGTTTGTTCAAACCCCCCGGCACGGTGTTTCAAATGGTATGCGGAATTATAAATTGTGTTTTTAAACCCCTTTTCCCATATGTTGGCATTAACCCTTGGGATTTTTCTGCAAAATTAAAATTGTACAATTTATAACATTTCTTATGCTTTTTAACTAGAAAAGGGATTTTTTGCTGTTTCGGGTCTTTTTTGAGCTTATATGTTTCTTTTTTATGTATAGGAGAATACACATCTATCCCATTACAATGACACCAGGTCTAAGCAAAAAACAAAAGTGATATTGCTGTACATAAAGCATTTCTGGTGCTACAGGCTGATTTTCCTGGCTGAGGAATAAAAGCCATGCCAAAGCAGTCGCCTTGCCATGTTCAGGCTAAGACTTTTATTTCACTTCCAGTGGATGAAACCCTGAGCCTTACAGAGCATCGAACACATGTCTCACTAATTGTAAGACAGACATTGTTACCCTTCAGACATTAGCTTCTTTATGAAAAAAGTCAGCAGACCAAATTTCTCCTATGCACATAGAATCATAAAATAGAATAGCCACAAGGCTGTCATGATCAAGGTTTTCTCTGTGCAATATATCTTGGCTTTCTGTTACTAGAAATTAAATTATCTAGGTAACTCGTTACTCATTTACTCATTTAGTTGGTACACTCTATATCTAATGATATGTATCCAAGTACTTAGGTATATGGATAACATCAGATTAGAGATGCATCACAGAAATAAAGAGCAGAATAGGACAAGACAAACATTTTGAAAGCATCTAAGATACAAAGAGTACTTATCACAAATATCAGAAAGAGACAGTCATTGATTCTTGTTCACTTTATGAGAAGAGGAAATACTAGAACATATTGTGAGAACTGAAGAGATTTATGGAAAGAGAGACGGAGAAAAATAATGAGAGAAAATTCTGGACAGTCTTTCATCATGGTATGGACAAATCTCCGTACATGAATTGACACATTGTCAGAGATCATGAGGTGTGGAGAAACATGATTGCCTATGCTAGCCAGCAAAGGTATCTAATGATATACATAGATCTTCATCACCATCATCATGACACACTCTTTACAAATGTGTGTATATATATGTATATATAGTCGCTTGTTGATTATTATTATATAGATGTTTTATATATACAGGGTGTTTATAAAGTTTTCACTTTTTAATTTAAATTTAAGTACGGACATCATCAAAAAAAAGTGCTAAAAAATTTTATTTTTAGTTATAGTCCACATGGGTTTAATCTGTTTTGGGGAAACTGGAGAGTACAAATGAAAATATTCATTATAACTTATTCAACAAATTTCTAACTGTAATGCGATGATGATGACGTTTATCAGGAAATCTTGCTATAAATCTTTGAACAACCATCCGTGTGTATTGACGCCAATGCGAAACACTTGTTCACCCAAAATTGCTTTCTTCTGTGAAACACCTTTTATTGGAGTGCAAAGAATTACTCAAGAGACGACAGCCATTCGCTGCATATGCTTCATGAGGGCTGTGCAGCACATTTTTCAATGACATATGTACTTCATTTTTCAAAATGGTTCTGCATATAAAGTTTATTGGCTTTTCAAACACACTGTATGTGTATATATAATTGCTTGTTGATTAATATATAGCTTTTCTTTTTATAGAACTTCTCTATGTAATGGATGTAGTAGTGCTTATTGCAAAACTGACCAGCAAACGTTATATCTGTGTAGCCTGCTTTGTATAGCCATCAAAATTTTTTGCATATGACATGTTTAGCTCTTTTCATGAAACCAGTTTTGTGTATGCTATTTAATTATCTGTAGAGTTGCTTGAAGAGTATGTATCAATACAATCTGACCGTGAGAGAAAAGGGCTGAACTGACTGGGGGGGGTGTGGAAAATCAGTCTGACTGAAGCCAGGGCACACACCACCAGACTTTCCTGGCTATATGACTGGAAAGTGAGCAGAGTCATATACAGGAGCCTCACACACCACCAGACTTTCTGGCTATATGACTGGAAAGTGAGCAGAGTCCATATACAGGAAGCCTCACACACCACCAGACTTTCACTGCGCTATATGACTGGAAAGTGAGCAGAGTCATATACAGGAGCCTCACACACCACCAGACTTTCCTGGCTATATGACTGGAAAGTGAGCAGGAGTCATATACAGGAGCCTCACACACCACCAGACTTTCTGGCTATATGACTGGAAAGTGAGCAGAGTCATATACAGGAGCCTCACACACCACCAGACTTTCCTGGCTATATGACTGGAAAGTGAGCAGAGTCATATACAGGAGCCTCACACACCACCAGACTTTCCTGGCTATATGACTGGAAAGTGAGCAGAGTCATATACAGGAGCCTCACACACCACCAGACTTTCCTGGCTATATGACTGGAAAGTGAGCAGAGTCATATACAGGAGCCTCACACACCACCAGACTTTCCTGGCTATATGACTGGAAAGTGAGCAGAGTCATATACAGGAGCCTTCACACACCACCAGACTTTCCTGGCTATATGACTGGAAGTGAGCAGAGTCATATACAGGAGCCTCACACACCACCAGACTTTCCGGCTATATGACTGGAAAGTGAGCAGAGTCATATACAGGAGCCTCACACACCACCAGACTTTCCTGGCTATATGACTGGAAAGTGAGCAGAGTCATATACAGGAGCCTCACACACCACCAGACTTTCCTGGCTATATGACTGGAAAGTGAGCAGAGTCATATACAGGAGCCTCACACACCACCAGACTTTCCTGGCTATATGACTGGAAAGTGAGCAGAGTCATATACAGGAGCCTCACACACCACCAGACTTTCCTGGCTATATGACTGGAAAGTTAGCAGAGTCATATACAGGAGCCTCACACACCACCAGACTTTCCTGGCTATATGACTGGAAAGTGAGCAGAGTCATATACAGGAGCCTCACACACCACCAGACTTTCCTGGCTATATGACTGGAAAGTGAGCAGGAGTCATATACAGGAGCCTCACACACCACCAGACTTTCCTGGCTATATGACTGGAAAGTGAGCAGAGTCATATACAGGAGCCTCACACACCACCAGACTTTCCTGGCTATATGACTGGAAAGTGAGCAGAGTCATATACAGGAGCCTCACACACCACCAGACTTTCCTGGCTATATGACTGGAAAGTGAGCAGAGTCATATACAGGAGCCTCACACACCACCAGACTTTCCTGGCTATATGACTGGAAAGTGAGCAGAGTCATATACAGGAGCCTCACACACCACCAGACTTTCCTGGCTATATGACTGGAAAGTGAGCAGAGTCATATACAGGAGCCTCACACACCACCAGACTTTCCTGGCTATATGACTGGAAAGTGAGCAGAGTCATATACAGGAGCCTCACACACCACCAGACTTTCCTGGCTATATGACTGGAAAGTGAGCAGAGTCATATACAGGAGCCTCACACACCACCAGACTTTCCTGGCTATATGACTGGAAAGTGAGCAGAGTCATATACAGGAGCCTCACACACCACCAGACTTTCCTGGCTATATGACTGGAAAGTTAGCAGAGTCATATACAGGAGCCTCACACACCACCAGGACTTTCCTGGCTATATGACTGGAAAGTGAGCAGAGTCATATACAGGAGCCTCACACACACCAGACTTTCCTGGCTATATGACTGGAAAGTGAGCAGAGTCATATACAGGAGCCTCACACACCACCAGACTTTCCTGGCTATATGACTGGAAAGTGTGAGCAGAGTCATATACAGGAGCCTCACCACACCACCAGACTTTCCTGGCTATATGACTGGAAAGTGAGCAGAGTCATATACAGGAGCCTCACACACCACCAGACTTCCCTGGCTATATGATCGGAAAGTGAGCAGAGTCATATACAGGAGCCTCACACACCACCAGACTTTCCTGGCTATATGACTGGAAAGTGAGCAGAGTCATATACAGGAGCCTCACACACCACCAGACTTTCCTGGCTATATGACTGGAAAGTGAGCAGAGTCATATACAGGAGCCTCACACACCACCAGACTTTCCTGGCTATATGACTGGAAAGTGAGCAGAGTCATATACAGGAGCCTCACACACCACCAGACTTTCTGGCTATATGACTGGAAAGTGAGCAGAGTCATATACAGGTAGCCTCACACACCACCAGACTTTTCCTGGCTATATGACTGGAAAGTGAGCAGTGAGTCATATACAGGAAGCCTCACACACCACCAGACTTTCCTGGCTATATGACTGGAAAGTTGAGCAGAGTCATCATACAGGAGCCTCACACACCACCACGACTTCCTGGCTATATGACTGGAAAGTGAGCAGAGTCATATACAGGAGCCTCACACACCACCAGACTTTCCCTGGCTATATGACTGGAAAGTGAGCAGAGTCATATATACAGGAGCCTCACACACCACCAGACTTTCCTGGCTATATGACTGGAAAGTGAGCAGAGTCAATACAGGAGCCTCACACACCACCAGACTTTCCTGGCTATATGACTGGAAAGTGAGCAGATGTCATATACAGGAGCCTCACACACCACCAGACTTTCCTGGCTATATGACTGGAAAGTGAGCAGAGTCATATACAGGAGCCTCACACACACCAGACTTCCTGGCTATATGACTGGAAAGTGAGCAGAGTCATATACAGGAGCCTCACACACCACCAGACCTTCATGGCTATATGACTGGAAAGTGCGCAGAGTCATATACAGGAGCCTCACACACCACCAGGACTTTCCTGGCTATATGACTGGAAAGTGAGCAGAGTCATATACAGGAGCCTCACACACCACCAGACTTTCCTGGCTATATGGACTGGAAAAGTGAGCAGAGTCATATACAGGAGCCTCACACACCACCAGACTTTCCTGGCTATATGACTGGAAAGTGAGCAGAGTCATATACAGGAGCCTCACACACCACCCAGACTTTCCTGGCTATATGACTGGAAAGTGAGCAGAGTCATATACAGGAGCCTCACACACCACCAGACTTTCCTGGCTATATGACTGGAAAGTGAGCAGAGTCATATACAGGAGCCTCACACACCACCAGATCTTTCCTGGCATATGACTGGAAAGTGAGCAGAGTCATATACAGGAGCCTCACACACCACCAGACTTTCCTGGCTATCATGACTGGAAATTCTGAGCAGAGTCCATATACAGGAGCCTCACACACCCCACCAGACTTTTCCTGGTCCTATATGGACTGGAAAGTTGAGCAGAGTCATTATACAGGAGCCACTCACTACATCCACCAGACTTTCCTGGCTATATTGACTGGAAATGTCTGAGCAGATGTTCATATACAGGTACGCCTCACACACCACCCGATCATTTTCATGGCCTATATGACTGGGCAAAGTGAGCAGAGTCATATACACGGAGCCTTCACACACCACCAGACTTTCCCCTTGGCTATATGACTGTGAAAGTTAGACCAGAAGTCACTATACAGGAGCCTCACACACCATATCCAAGTACTTTCCTGGCTATATGACTGGAAAGTGAGCAGAGTCATATACAGTGAGCCTCACACACCACCAGACTTTCCTGGCTATATGACTGGAAAGTGAGCAGAGTCATATACAGGAGCCTCACACACCACCAGACTTTCCTGGTATATGACTGGAAAGTGAGCAGAGTCATATAACAGGAGCCTCACACACCACCAGACTTTCCTGGCTATATGACTGGAAAGTGAGCAGGAGCCTACACCCGACTTTCCTGGCTATATGACTGGAAAGTGAGCAGAGTCATATACAGGAGCTACACCACCGATTTCCTGGCTATATGACTGGAAATGAGCAGAGTCATATACAGGAGCCTACACCACCAGATTCGGCTATATGCTGGAAAGTGAGCAGAGTCTATAGAGCGCACACACACCAGATTTCCTGGCCTATATGACTGGAAAGTGACAGGCTAACAGGACCTCAACACAACCAGACTTTCCGGCTATATGACGAAAGGAGTCTATACAGGACCTCACACACCCCCTTTCTATAGACTGGAAAAGCAGAGTCTACAGGAGCCTCACAACCACCAGACTTTCGGATACTGACAGAAAGCAGACATTCACAGGAGCCTCAACACCACCAGATTTCTGCATATGACTGAAAGCAAATCCTCAAGCTGAAAAGACAGATTTTGGAGCTAACGAGCACCAAACCCCGGGCCTCATATGACTGGAAAGTGAGCAGAGTCATATACAGGAGCCTCACACACCACCAGACTTTCCTGGCTATATGACTGGAAAGTGAGCAGAGTCATATACAGGAGCCTCACACACCACCAGACTTTCCTGGCTATATGACTGGAAAGTGAGCAGAGTCATATACAGGAGCCTCACACACCACCAGACTTTCCTGGCTATATGACTGGAAAGTGAGCAGAGTCATATACAGGAGCCTCACACACCACCAGACTTTCCTGGCTATATGACTGGAAAGTGAGCAGAGTCATATACAGGAGCCTCACACACCACCAGACTTTCCTGGCTATATGACTGGAAAGTGAGCAGAGTCATATACAGGAGCCTCACACACCACCAGACTTTCCTGGCTATATGACTGGAAAGTGAGCAGAGTCATATACAGGAGCCTCACACACCACCAGACTTTCCTGGCTATATGACTGGAAAGTGAGCAGAGTCATATACAGGAGCCTCACACACCACCAGACTTTCCTGGCTATATGACTGGAAAGTGAGCAGAGTCATATACAGGAGCCTCACACACCACCAGACTTTCCTGGCTATATGACTGGAAAGTGAGCAGAGTCATATACAGGAGCCTCACACACCACCAGACTTTCCTGGCTATATGACTGGAAAGTGAGCAGAGTCATATACAGGAGCCTCACACACCACCAGACTTTCCTGGCTATATGACTGGAAAGTGAGCAGAGTCATATACAGGAGCCTCACACACCACCAGACTTCCTGGCTATATGACTGGAAAGTGAGCAGAGTCATATACAGGAGCCTCACACACCACCAGACTTTCCTGGCTATATGACTGGAAAGTGAGCAGAGTCATATACAGGAGCCTCACACACCACCAGACTTTCCTGGCTATATGACTGGAAAGTGAGCAGAGTCATATACAGGAGCCTCACACACCACCAGACTTTCCTGGCTATATGACTGGAAAGTGAGCAGAGTCATATACAGGAGCCTCACACACCACCAGACTTTCCTGGCTATATGACTGGAAAGTGAGCAGAGTCATATACATGGAGCCTCACACACCACCAGACTTTCCTGGCTATATGAATGGAAAGTTAGCAGAGTCATATACAGGAGCCTCACACACCACCAGACTTTCCTGGCTATATGACTGGAAAGTGAGCAGAGTTCATATACAGGAGCCTCACACCCACCAGACTTTCCTGGCTAATCATGACTGGAAAGTGAGCAGTAGTCATATACAGGAGCCTCACACAACCACCAGCTTCCTGGCTATGACTGGAAAGTGAGCAGAGTATATACAGGAGCCTCACACACACCAGACTTTCCTGGCTATATGACTGGAAAGTTAGCAGAGTCATATACAGGAGCCTCTTCCACATCTTGAGGCATGAAGGCTATATGAGGCTAGCCCCATACTTGTATAGACTAGTTGGCACTGGGTGGGTCATGGGGTCATTAGTTGGCACTGGGTGGGTCATGGGGTCATTATATTGCTGCCCACCTTTACTACCCAGCACATTTTCTGGTGCCAAAGTTAGGCTGGGAGCTGCCCTGAAGGGGGGTTCAGAATTGTGGTGCCTTGGCTTTCCTGCCAGCCTGGTAGTTATGTATTCGAATCTCTCTGGAGATAGGCATTTTTGAAACTTGATCTGGGCTCCCAGCCTAAAATAAGTACCAGGAAATGTTATCGGAAGTAAAAGTGGATGGTATGATATTGACCAGTCACCCATCTGGTGCAGATTAGTCTGTAAACAATCAACATGGGGCTAGTTCCATATACCCAGTAGCCTGACAGTATGGAAGAATAGGCTCCTTCACCTTCACTGAGTTCAAGCACCTCCACACCAGTTCTCAGACAGAATAACCAGCCAGGAATGGCCAAACATGCTTTCAACATCATGAAATCAGAATTAACATCTAGAGAGATTACAACGCATTAAAAATGAGAATTGTCAAATGTTATGTATATTCAACACTAGTGTATGGTGCGGAAGCCTGGACATTAAACAAGCAACTAGAAAGTCGAATAGAAGCCCTGGAGATGTGGATATACAGAAGAATATGTCGTATTTCATGGAAACAAAAACAATTAAATACAGAGGTTCTAGAAAAAACTGGGAATGAAAAGAGAGTTGATGAAATATTTCGGCTACGTTAAAAGACATAATACTCTTATAAAAACCATACTGGAGGGTAAGGTTGAAGGCGAGAGACAGACAGTTTTAGGGATCCATTGCAGACATCCTTCATTGTGGAGATGGCACCTGATTGATTGATTGAACCATCCTTGGAGATCATAAGCGAAGTCGTGAACGAATGTTTTGATGGTGCACGTATCTTGATAAGCTATTTCATTTAAGTGAAGTTGTGAACATATGTGTTGATAGTGCACGTAACTTGATAAGCTATTTCATTTCAGTGAAGTTGTGAACATATGTGTTGATAGTGCACGTATCTTCATAAGCTGTGTGACTTCAGTGAAGTCGTGAACGTATGTATTGATGGCGCATGTGTCTTGATAAGCTATGTGATTTCAGTGAAGCTGTTAACATATGTGTTGATGGTGCACGTACCTTGCTATCCACAGATGCTCTGGGTATTGTCAGTGAAGTGGCAGACCACGCCAACAACAGCATGAGACATGGAGTGAGTTTGCTTCCCATGTTTTGTATTAATCTTCATGTGTATTTTTGAGTGTAGGTCACAAAGTTGTGCACCACAATTATTATCTCTTTCAGCGTTAATAACATACATTTAGTCACAATTTTCATGTACATGTGCAACAAACATTTCTACTTCTCCCCATAATCTCCATCAACTTTAACGGCTTTACACCATGTTGAAACAAGAGCATGTATCCCAGTTTAGTCCGGAGAATCTCAGCTCTCTGCGTGAACTCCATAGCACTGGCGAGAAATCCTGAAATACTTTGGGTAGATTTTTAACTCAAAATTTTGCCAGGGCAGCACCGTTAGGCTACTCTTTTTTGATTTCCAACTGCCAAGGGATTTTTTACGTGCGCAACAATACACACCAGCGTCTGATCTCACTATCCAGAGACCAGGGGGAAATTTTGTTACTAGACTAGCCCTCACCGGGGCCTCCAGCACTTGAGGCGGACACCATACCTTGAGACCATTCAGGCCCCCCCCCCCCCAATGTAACTTACCCCCTGTGAGTTGTCTCTTCTGTGTGGCAGATTTCATGACGTCAGCTGGGGTTTTTTATGCCATGACCTAGATTGTGTGAAAGTTTCACGTTTAAAACCCTGCATTTGTGTCCATATTTTAATAACATTTTTATTACGGTTGTTATCAGGATCACCTTCAGAAGCTGTTGGAGGTTCAGAGGTCGCTGGTGGGACAATTTGAGGTCATTCAGCCAGGGAGAGTGAGTATCTTTCCACACGAGTGTTTGTTAAAAACAAGGGTTGAACAGGCAAAAGGGTTGACTTTATTGCACTGAGTGTGATCCCATATGGCTCGGTCTCGTTTTGCAGGGCAGTCTGCTATAAACATCACACAAAGCATGAACTCTGCAGTATCAGTGATGACCCCCAGGTGTCTCATGGAAAATTTCACTCATGCACCAAATGAAGTAGCCCTGAATGAAACTCACAACCTTCGGAGCGGGAGGCAGGCAGCATAACCACTTCACCACAGAGACTCCTGTGTGTGTGTAATAACACATGCCAGGCTCTGGGAGGTCACTTCCTGACACAGTGATCTGGGTGTGGTCATTGGTGGCAGGAATGTCCGGGGGTGCCATGGTGGTGTGATGGCTAGCATACCGACTTGCCAGCCCAGTGGACATGTGTTCAAATCCCCATTCAGGCATATTTGTCGTGACATTGACCTGGGCTTAACATGGGTTGCTGGAACTGTTGTGGGAAGTACAGGTGGTCAGTATTTTGTTGACCACATGGCCCATGGATTGCTGATTGGCTTATACAAGGATGGGGGCTGGCATCTTGGTTAGTCCAATACTGAGTTAGTAACTTTATTAGTCTGTTGCTTCACAAATATTGTCTAATACTTTATATGTAACTTTATTAGTCTTGCTTCACAAAAATGTTGTCTAATACTTTATTTGTAACTTTATTAGTCTGTTGCTTCACAAATATTGTCTAATACTTTATATGTAACTTTATTAGTCTTGCTTCACAAAAATGTTGTCTAATACTTTATTTGTAACTTTATTAGTCTGTTGCTTCACAAATATTGTCTAATGCTCTATTCATAACTTTATTAGTCTGTTGCTTCACAAATATTGTCTAATACTTTATTTGTAACTTTATTAATCTGTTGCTTCACAAATATTGTCTAATACTTTATTTGTAACTTTATTAATCTGTTGCTTCACAAATATTGTCTAATACTTTATTTGTAACTTTATTAATCTGTTGCTTCACAAATATTGTCTAATACTTTATTTGTAACTTTATTAGTCTGTTGCTTCACAAATATTGTCTAATACTTTATTTGTAACTTTATTAGTCTGTTGCTTCACAAATATTGTCTAATACTTTATTTGTAACTTTATTAGTCTGTTGCTTCACAAATATTGTCTAATATTACATAGTTACAAACACAGTATTTGAGCCAGCTCTGTGGCGAAGGCTTTACGAATGCAATTTGTAATCTAGAAGACCGCCTTGCGTTGGTTCCCCATACAAAGGTATGAGTGCCGGTCGTTCAGATAGCAGTGGCAAACTACTGAACATGAACTTGCCAAGAAATCACGAACAGCCAAACCATGGGGTTGACTGTTTAATACTTTATTTGTAACTTAATTAGACTGTTGCATCACTAGCATTGAGAGTCTGTGACCCAACATCAGATTCAGAGCTCGTGTCACACCACCATTAGGAGCTCAAGTCACAACTGTTGCATCACTAGCATTGAGAGTCTGTGACCCAACATCAGATTCAGAGCTCGTGTCACACCACCATTAGGAGCTCAAGTCACAACTGTTGCATCACTAGCATTGAGAGTCTGTGACCCAACATCAGATTCAGAGCTCGTGTCACACCACCATTAAGAGCTCATGTCACAACTGTTGCATCACTAGCATTGAGAGTCTGTGACCCAACATCAGATTCAGAGCTCGTGTCACACCACCATTAGGAGCTCAAGTCACAACTGTTGCATCACTAGCATTGAGAGTCTGTGACCCAACATCAGATTCAGAGCTCGTGTCACACCACCATTAGGAGCTCAAGTCACAACTGTTGCATCACTAGCATTGAGAGTCTGTGACCCAACATCAGATTCAGAGCTCGTGTCACACCACCATTAAGAGCTCATGACACAACATAAGCAAACAAATAACAGAACAAATTCTGTGAACTTATGACTTTGTTTGTTCATTTGTTATCAATTGTTACATGTTTCTTCCTTCATGCTTACCAGATTCTGATCAAGCAAGGTGAATTACAGAAACTGTCCAGGAGAGAGATGCAGCCAAGAATGTTCTTCCTTGTTAGTATTTGCAGTCTTAGTCATTATGTATTTCCACCACATTTGTACTCTCATTATCTTCATAGTATCATTATTGTGACAGAAATATATCAGAGACAAGTGAAATATCTGACTTGTCTTAACAAGACAAGAAGACATAGAACTCTAGTAAAAACTATGTTTAGGTTAGTCGACATGTTTATTTTAGTCGTGGATTTTTCCCAAAATATACAAGTTTCTGGATCACTAGGAAATTAGTCTAAAACAATGTGCTGACACTAGACATGACCATAAAAGTAATAATTTGCACTCCTGGGGCAGTTTTGTTGACAAAATTGAGATAGCTCAAAATTGAGAAATTTCGACAGGCGGCCGGTCATGGATTTTTCCCAAAATATACAAGTTTCTGGATCACTAGGAAATTAGTCTAAAACAATGTGCTGACACTAGACATGACCATAAAAGTAATAATTTGCACTCCTGGGGCAGTTTGTTTGACAAAATTGAGATAGCTCAAAATTGAGAAATTTCGACAGGCGGCCGGTCATGGATTTTTCCCAAAATATACAAGTTTCTGGATCACTAGGAAATTAGTCTAAAACAATGTGCTGACACTAGACATGACCATAAAAGTAATAATTTGCACTCCTGGGGCAGTTTTGTTGACAAAATTGAGATAGCTCAAAATTGAAATATTTCGACAGGCGGCCGGTCATGGATTTTTCCCAAAATATACAAGTTTCTGGATCACTAGGAAATTAGTCTAAACAATGTGCTGACACTAGACATGACCATAAAAGTAATAATTTGCACTCCACTGGGGCAAAGTTTTGACAGCGCCGGTCATGGATTTTTCCAAATATACAAGTTTCTGGATCACTAGAAATTTTA